>JAAGNO010023447.1:64350-120896 GCA_033439905.1 Ceryle rudis | reverse complement strand
AAAAAAACAAAACCCTAAAGCTTCTCTAGTTCCAAGGGAAAATTTAAAAGCAAACTTGAGTATTCCAAGAAAACCCAAAAGGCAAATAAATCAACACTTATTCTTTTTAGGTTAAATAAATCATGAGGGTTTTTTTAAATTTTATTTAAAATCTCCTCCTTGCTTTGAAGATCCACTTCACTTTCATTTATTCTTTCATTTAAACACCGAGAAGAATCCACAGTGAATGTAACAAATCATAATATTGCGGGTAACCTCATACTCCTCACAGGTACTTTTCATCAGGATCATTTCCAGTGAGACTCACAAAATTTAGTCATATTTTTAAATACCTTCTCTTGAATCATCATGACTGCTTTTTCCCCAACATCTGATCTCCTAGTAATCAAGGAAAACAAACAGCCCTCTTTTGCAATCCTTTTCTAATGTGTGGGAGAAAAGGCCTAATAGCACAATGGTGCCTATTCAGTAACAGTCAAAATATTATTCAAAGACCGAGCACTAGGGCAGGAATCCTTCAGGCTCCCCTCTTTTCTGACAGAGCGCCACAACGTTGGTAAATGTATGTAAAGTACGCTTCTGAGGTGAGCAACGCTAACCCCTGAACTTTGTTTTTGAGATGCTCATAGCTTAAAAGCAGAACATAGCAAGCATGTACAGAAAATTGATCTGAACACCCCAGGATTTGGGGAAAGGGATAATAATTTCATATATATACACTCTACTCTTAATTTACACTTTGAATTTTGCCACTTCTGTTTTGCAGTGTCCCTGGGAATTTATCAGCAGCTGTAGGAGTCAGTAACCCAGGCTGATCCTCTGAACTAAGATTTAGTGCACAGATTAAAACCTGTCACAAAATCAGACTCTGGCTGAGGCCTTTTAGCCAAGGTGCAGGGGGCAGGTTTTCAGTGATGAGAGTCCTCGCTGTGGGATTTACAGCTGGCAACAGAAAACAACTGGAAATAGATAAAATTGTGCCTTAAGTTTAGTGGAGTCTTAATCTTCTGAAATGAGCTTTGAACAGGACATTTTAAGGTCACATTTTCCAATTAATACACAGACAAGAACAGATTAAAGCTTCCATGTGATTAAGGTCCTGTCTTGCCCATACTACTCAAAGTAGAATCACTTGCTTCCATTAGCGAGCAAGTCATTGTGAGCACCTACATCTCCTGCCTTTGGAGCAAAGAACAAGCTCCTTGCAAATCAAACATGTCTACAGCCTTTCTTCATCATGTCAAAACTAGTCATCCTCATTCAAATGCAATGAGATTTTCATTGTTTACATCCCATTATTTCTGTTACTCCGACCAGGATTTTGTTGTGTTTTTCTTTTTTTTTTAAGAAAATTTCTTCCTTCCCCCACTGCACTGCCTCCTTTATTTTTTTTTCCATTTCCCCTCAAGCATGTTTTTGAAAATGGCCAGTCCTGACTGTTAACAGTATCTCAAACATCCCTATCTGTTTGTTCTTTCCCAGCTTCATTATTCTGATCAAATTGAGTCTTCATCTTTCAGTAACTCTCTGGACATTTTTCACTCTACACGTTCCTGAAGCGCAATGTCTTTATCCCACGCCTGCTGCTCCCCATTCCACGCTGCTGTGTTCTGAGCCCGCCTGTCTCAAATTACCAGGCTGGTATGTTCACTGGATGGCTGTCATAGCAAGATGTTGTGTGCATATAGAACACACAGACCTTGAAGATCAGGGTAAGGAGACACAAAAGGTATGTGGAAAGCACTGTGAATGATGTTAAGGACAGGTTCTGGACAAATTCACACAACAAAGGAACCCCGAGAACCTGAAAATCCTCGGCACTGTGCGAGAAGTGATGCTCCTGCATTGCTGTGACAGATGGCAATTCAGCAAAGTGCAAGGGCAAAATATTAGTCGCTCCGCTCAACACAGGAGGCTTTTAGACCAAACACGGTCTCTAGTTAGTCGGGTGGCCTACGTTTGAATGGGTCAGCTAGCTTCGAGCTAGATGCATCATGGATCCATGGTCCCTTCTCTCTCCCATCAGACATGATCGTTCCACTGCCGCCTTCCAAATATTTCAGGACAGCCAGCCACAGAAAACATCAGCTTTCCTACCTCTGTGCTATGCAGAAACCAGGCAGGTTTGTACTGAACTACAGTAGTAAACTGCAGAGCAGCTGCACAGGAGTTTATTCCCTGCCTTATTGGGCCAGATGGGGCAGAGTCTGCATCTCAGGTGCGAGAAGAAATTGTGATGAATGCAGCTGTCAGTTGTCAGAAGGATACCCACCCACTAGCAGTCATTGCTGAAGTGAAATGCTGCACATGGTAATCTGGTGTTCAAACAGGCATTGCAGACAAGCCTGCAGAGAACCTTGCACAGTTCCTGAAGAAACCTCCATGGGTTCTAAGCGTGGCTCAGGGCTCGCAGCTGCAGCAGGCAGCCAGGGTTTAGGGTAGCACCGAGGTGAGGCATTCCAGCTACAGCAGTGTCTGTCTGAAGTCAAAGCACATGGAAATCACTGACAAACCTAAAAACCTAACAGAACCCCACAGGCAATGCTTCCGTGTTGTTAGGGTTTTTCTTCTTCAGCAGCTCTGGGTAGAAGAGGGACTACCTTCATAGGAAATCCTGCCAGGTCAGAGTGAAATCTGGGGATTCAGGTTACACCATATGATCAAGAGCATCTGCTTTCATCTCAGGCACAGCAGGGACAAGGCAAGAGTCATCCCTCAGGAGATGAAAAATGAATCGGCAGTGAGTGTGGTGCAGCGAGCGCTCTGGTGGGAGCAGAGACAGATCAGAATCAGCAAATTGTGTTTTGCTTGTTTGCTTTCCTGCTTGCTTTTTTAATAAAAAACCCTGCAGTGTTCGTGTAAGTGTGCACGTGCAAAGTTACACAAAGCAATACATGGAAGAAAGTGTAAGAGACTAAAAAAGTCAAATCAGTGTCAATTTACAGTAATTGTAAAAAGCTCACATCACAGAAAATGCTGGTCCTCGGGATCTGGGATTCTGTGCAATCTAGTTCTATAGAAGTGTGTTACAAGAACTGACTTAGAAGGCACTGCAGGGTTTGGGAGCACACTGTGTACAGACACCTACTTGCTCAGCTACACAACTACCAAGCTAATTTCAGAGTTACTTCCTTTCCATTCAGAGATATTTTCATACTTTTACTTATTTTTTTTAAAGGAAGGAGGTCCATTGATAGGTAGAAAACATAAATGTAGCAAACACCACCAAAAAAACCCAGAAGAAAGTATTTTTAGCTACTGTACTTGAAAAAAGGAAATCTGAAAGATTTCACTGTACCAGAAAATCCTTTTGCTATATAAGACAACATCTCTTTTACCACACCTCTGCTGATGTTGCACTGGCCCTTTGAAGGTTAATAGCAGCCTGTTTGGTCTCAAGAAGAACATTAAGGTACCCCCTTCACAGTGACCCAGCAAGGGCACATTACCTCTTGAGTGATGAGCAGTGACACTTGTGCATGATCGTGGCAGTAGCAGCGAGGAGTATGTAATACCATCTGTGTGGGGATTCGATTCCACCTGAAGTGCAGTGATCAGGGTCTACATCCTCACAGAGATGTTACCAAGAGGTTATTTAGCTCTATCAGATCAACACTATTCGAACCTAGACTTCCTACAAGTAATCTTTTACGCATGGTAAATGTGTCAACACAGAGCAGGCCAATTTCCCTTATAATGCCTGATCAGCTTTAGCTGTGTTTAAAAGACATACAACTGAAAAAACCCAACCCTCCACAAAAGCTTGGGTTTGACTCCTTGTGCTTCAGGACACAAATGACACTCCAAAAGAGGGAAAGAGGAAGAAATGTTCCCTGTGACGTGTTTATTCCAGAACTGCCCACTACAAGCTTCCTGTCCTTCCTCAGTAGGCACAGTGAGCTGGTGGCTGTCAGAGATGCTGGACCGAACAACGGCCGGGCAGGGCTGCTACAGCACATCCTATATTTAAATGTACAAGCATCTGTCCCTTCAACAGACTTGGTCAGATCTGCTGTACTCAGCAATGCACAGAAACTTTTCATTTTGCTCTATTTTTAAGGAACATGAGCACACACGTGCAGGTCAGAGGGATTTATACAACAGTTTACGGAGCAGATTAACTAGATTCTTCCCTGCTGAAAGGATTATGGAAAGTTTAAAACATTCAAAGTACAGAAAAGCATGTAATACATAAGGGTAATTTATGCTAAACCCATTATTAAGTAGATGAACACACAAAAAAAAAAAAAAAAAAAAAAGAGAGAGACAAGACAAAACCTGAGTCATGAAGCAGTGAGATGATGCCCCTTTAAATGAGGACAGCCTCCAAATAAAGCTGTGGTAGAAGTTATTTCTTCACCAAAGTGGCATTTTTGCCAGCAAGCCTCTTGGCAGCCTTGGAGGGTCAACACTAGCACAATTGCCCAAATATGGTGGGGAATTTGAAAACATCGAAGATATTCACATTTGTTCCCGAGTCTAACATAACACAGTCCAGCCTTGCCACCAGAGCCTAGAACTATGAAGTGATAACTTAAGCACTGGAATGCAAATAACCCATTGGTTCACATTAGTGTCGTTTCCATTTGTTGATGTTCCCAGTTCCCTCCAAACCCTGGCAGTACCTCACTTGGCTTCTGAGGGGAGCAATCTACAGGAAACACACTAAAAAAAAAAATCTAACTGAGGATAGGGGTAAGCAGTGGGTTACTTGCAAAGAAAAAAGACGATACATTAAACTACACTGTGCAGAGTTACTTGACCTCAGACTGATTGCTGTTAAATTGCTTGAATTTAAGTTAGTCATTTACCTACTGGCAGCTACTCAAGATTTATCTTTACAGGCTACAAGGTTTTATCATTTGTCCATAAACTTCCCGCCAAACGTTAACTTTCAAAATACTGGTTTAACTAAGAAGTTTGGGGATGATGAAAAATTAACAAAAGTGCATAACAACACATTAAATACTTAAATAATTTGGCACCTCTCCTCTGAGAACTTAAAATATTTAATGGGTAAAATAAAACTGCTTAAATAATTTTTAAGGAACAGCCTGTGATCTGAAGTCATCTGACTCAGAAATGTCAGAATGGGTATCTGCGTTGGAAAAAAATAATAAGATTCTATAATTTATTGGAATATACTAGACAAAAATTAAATTACGGTGGAGATAAGCTTTATGCTACAGAGATAAGTGCAATTACTGCTCATTTTAAAGAGAAATAAGAAAAGTTACCCTTGGAAAAATGAAGTCCTCCCACACTTTTAACTACACCTTTATCTAGCACATATATCAGTTTAATGTGTCCACAGATCCCAGCAAAGAACTGAAACTTTTAACTTAAACCTGCATTCAAAGAGATACAAGAAGATAAGCACTAAAAAACCCCAAAACCCAAAACCCACCAAACAAAAACCAACCCATAAACAAAACCCAAAACCTGGATTTCAACAAACTCTGTAGCTGTCATCAGTGTTAAAAAAAAAAAGGCAGACAGACAATGAAAGAATGTAAAAAATGGCAGTGACCTTACAGAAAACCAGTTGTGCTTTCTTAAACCCCATATTTTTATGGGGAGTGAGCAGCTGCAGGAAGACTACAGCACTTCTCTGGATGGGATCCTGAAGCTATGCCCCAGAGACCATCAAATTATTCCCCTCATACTCTCCACAGCTGACCTGGCTCCTTTCCTATGAGGCGGATCACCAATGCAGGCAAGGGTAAAACGCAAGTAAAGTGAAAGACACCAAACTCTGAAGGAACAGTCTTCCCCCCCTGCCCAAGCTCTCCCTGCCATAACCTGGCCAAGCGGAGCAGGAACCAGAGCCAGCAGCCGAGCACCTTGGCCAAGACGCACGTGAGTGGCTCCAAGTTACACGTCTCTCCGTAGTCTGGCAGCTTCCCCAGTCAGCGCTCCCTCCAGAGCCTAACAGGTCACACAGACCCCCTCCCCCCCACCTGAAAGAGGTACAAGCGCACCCTTTCCAGGCCCAACACAAAACCTTCTCAGAAACGGGCAAAACTCCATTTGTTCCAGCCCTGTGCCATACTGCTAGACTCAGTTATTTATTACACCATTACCCTAGAGCATCAGAACCAGAGAAAACTGAAATCCTGAAGCCAACCATTAAGTCAGACTCATCAGCCTCTTCAAAGACATTCCGCTGCATGTTAGAAAACCAAAGTCTGCCTGGAAAACGTTTGGCATATTTTTTTGTATGCACTTTTTTTCCTTAAAAAAAAAAAAATTATTTGAAAGCAGTAAGGTAAAGAAACAAGCATTTCTGCATCTCTGCATTTTCAAAAGCAGCCCATTATTCCAGACACGTCAGCTCCTGAATGCTCAGCCTCAGATGACAAAAAGGGACTTGATTTCCTGCACTGAACGGTCCTCACCTTTTCAACATGCAGACTGAGCGCACACACCAAAAGGAAGCATTCAAGATCTAGAGCACTAATCTCTTTTAAAAAACAAATGTAGAAGATTGTTAGATTTATGTTCTGAGTAAAGGTAACTCAGCATATTCCATCTGCACCTTCATAAGGCCACTGAAAGTCAGCAGCTGCCTTTCCAAGGTGCATCCCATTGCAAGCTCAGGAGAGGGTTTTGCACAGTTTCCATGGACATCTAATGACATTCTTAAAAATAAATGCAGTTGTGTTTGGATGCCTGTGAAGACAATGGAACTCTTCATGGCTGAACTATTTTGTTCCTGTAAATCAGAAGCAGATGCACTTTCCCGCTCTCTCTGCAAGTACATCACTGACTTGCAACTCTATAAAAAAAAAAAATTTCTCAGTGACCGAGGTGCTCAATGGGGGAGCTCAAACATGAAAGGTGCCCTGAAATTCCTGCTACATTCCAACTAATTTCAATGGAGTTTCCAAATAAGCTGGAACGCCAGCAGAGACTTGGATTCACCCACATCGGATAGTTCTGTCAGACAGCACTACGCAGATGAAACAGTAACTTTTGTATAGAGATAGTTTTGCAATATGAAGTCCAGATATTTCAAGAGGCATTAAAAAGGATTTGTTAAAGAAGAGATCCGGGTACCCATTCACACTTAATAAATGTTAAAGAAAAGAAAACCGGAGATTGTTGTAGAACTAGAATTTCCAGACAAAAATTCTAAGCATTCGAAATAGGTCAGTAGTTTATTGGATCTAATAAGAGAAAAATGCTTCCGATTCGTTTTTCACTCGCAGTTTTACTCAATTTACTCAAGAAGTACTGAAGAGTTGCTGCTTCCTTTTCCTCCTTCTTCCCACTCTCCCCAAATTCCTAGAATTTAGTATAATACGGTATCACACATTAACTAAAGAGCAGAAAATAACATTCCCGTGGAAAAGGTAATTCTGCCTGATATCTTAACTGAGCGATTAGATTTGAATGCCTCAATAGCCTATGTAAACTTCCCTGTGACAGTCTAAAAACCAGGCTTTAATTTTAATAAATGATTATTCTCACAGCATCCGCTCCCTTTGGCATAAAAACAAGTATCTGAATTGGTTTCCCATCAAATATGCCAATTGGCTTTGTCATAGTTATCTTCCTAATCTAGCAATTATTTTTAAGAAGTTCTGCTTAATGCATAAGAAATTATGTCAAATGATCACATACATTTTGTATACAGACTCGTAAATTGCTTTTCTCATTTCTTTTTGGCTCCAAGACACTATTCAAAACATTTCTAGAATAACAGAACCATATTTCACAGATAAGAAAAAAGGGTATGTGTGCCTCAGTAGAGAGGAAAGAAAAAAAAAAAAAAAAAAAGCCCAGCAGTGTTTGAACACCAATGTTTTGACATTCTCTAAGGAAGATAGGGAAGGGTATTTGCCCACAGAATTCAACAGTTCTTGCATTTCCACTTCCCCCATTTTCCCACCACATATCACAGCTAGAACAAAATGTTAATTCCTAAGAAAGAAGGGAAATGAGACGAACCCCACAGGAAATTCTCTTTCATTTTGGTGTGCTTATAGTAACAAAGTCTGGCATTTTATGTAGTTTTAAGATGCAGATCTTAAAAGAAAAGAATCCCATTTAAGCAATATTCTGTATAGAGTTACTGAAATACATTTATAGCCAGCACCTTTTGTCACAGGCAATTTAAGGGACCTGTAATAGAAACTACAAGGCATTCAATGGGAAAAACATTATGAATAATGACTTAACAAAACCAAAAAAGCAAAGGCAACCAAGGTTGTGGAAAAGTATATAAAGCCACAAACTCATAATTCTTGAGTAAAATACATAGCTGCACCTTTGCTCTAAACAAAGGTTTCAGAAAAACAATTTTCTTTTTGCACCTAGATGTTAAAATGAAGTGAGTTTGCAATTTAACATTATTTTTTCCCCCTCCTCACATCGCCTCTTTCAGAATAATGTTTTACAGTGGGCAACTACCTCTCTTTAAACAAACATCAATAATATCTATCTTTTATTGCTGCTTTGTTGCTTCTGGATCAAAACATCACATTACACGTTTCTTCTATCGAGGAACGTGCATTGGAGATCCCATTTCAGAAGCAGCAGAGGTGAAGCAGCCTCCTCATTTCCTTTGGCCATGTGAACATGAGGAGAAAAAGCTGCTGAGAGAAAGCGGCCAAGAACTGAGCTGGCAAGATCCATGACAAGCAGCTGAAAGAGGGACCTTGGGACAACAATGTCGTCATCAGTGTCCAACTTTTTTTTTTTTTTTAAACCAGCTCTCACATTTTTTCCCCATGACAAATAGCTGCTTCCAGAGGTCCCCTCCCACTCCTCCCTCAGTCTCCACACAGCAGCCCCATTCCATGTGCCTGCTACAGTCTACTTTTTCATGTCATATTTTCTTACCCTGTTCTATTAGCACACCCTCCCATTTCCCATGTCTATTTAAACGTCTCATGATGCTCATGCTGCTCAGTTTGGCTGAATAAAGGCGTAAATTCCTTCAAGAAAGGACTTGCCATGATCTGCTTGAGGAGATCCTGCAGAACTGGGGCTCCAGTCTTGGTCCGGGTCCCAAGAGAACAGGCAACACATAAAATAAATAATCTATTTCATGATCTAAAATGTTTGCACAGGCAGTAATTGCTTCCCACACAGAGTCATACTTCAGAACCAACACAGTAGTAGGTAGCTTGCGCTGAGAGCTTGCTGAGTGACACGGAGATCTTTAAAACATCTGGGGACATAATTGGATGATGAGCACTTTTGAAAACCTGTCCTCAGTGCCTTTCCCTCCCTGAAAAAGCACAGACTATCTGCAAATAATTGTAGAGATGGTGATTCCCACAGAGTAGCTGTGCAGGTCAGCTTCTCAAAGACAACACTGAAGTTAACAACTTGCATGAGTCAGCTGTTCCCAAGCGTCAACAGCCCCAGCACTCCTGCAGCAATGTACTAGATGTGCATAGAATTGAGATTACATGGAAAAATCTCAGAGATCATAATTCTAGACATTTTTGCAAAATTAGATTTCTTCACTGATGGAAGGAGTTACCAAATCCTTCAAACTATAATAAAAATAAGCATGAACACAGCACAATAACCAGTCTCTTCTCCCCAGTGCAATAACCAGAATAAATTTTCTTTACCAACATAATAGTTCCATATAAAATACTAAAGAAACAAACCTACAGAAATACTTAAGGTTGTCGTCCTTTAGCATATCACACATTGCTAGGCTAATTTGTTTAACACTAAACACAAAGGAATTTTATTTTTAATCCTGCTTTATTTTAGCTGTAGTGATTTAAGTTATCATTATTGTCTTTCACCGTGAAGTTGTACGCTTCAGGTAAACAAGGCTCTTCTTTTCTTTAAGAAAAAAAACCAACAAAACCTTAAGCAAGAGCTTCCTATAGGTAAAGGCATAAATTCACTTCATTGGAGATGCTCATCATCCTGATGGGTGTATTTTTAAATTTTTTTTTATTTTTACACAGACACTGACATGTCATTGTCACAACCCTGAACTTCAGTTTTGATGGCTGAGACCTTATAAAAAGACAGTGACCAAGATTTTACAGGGAATGTAAGCTTTAGAAGGCAGAGAAGGACAAAAATGTGCATGTGGTGAAGGTAATGGTGCATAGAGGCACACATTTGAAGCTGTTAGGTAAATTGTCAGTAGCAGGCGTCAAGAATTCTCTTTCCCTTGCTTTGGAAGTCAAATAACACTTCCTAAATAAAAATGGACCAGTGGACCAGATTTTCCTTTTCGAGCTGCATTCTAATCCTACTGATATTTGCAAAGTGTTGGGGGAGAAAAAAATCTCCCCCTCCCCGCCAAATGTATGAATGAAGCTGAGGATGGTCCACAAAATACCTGCTTTTTTCTTCTCTCCCTCCTGACAGCACCTTTGTGACTTCGATCAGCCCCAGCAGATAGGCGCCTCTCCTCACCTTCACTCAGTTGTAACCTAGTTATTTACAACTAATAACACATTTTAAAAGTGTGATTTTTTTTTTTTTTTTTTTTTAAAAAAAAGTCTTCTACAAACAAGAAATGATCCCTTTTCCTTGAATACAAATATGGCCCACAGGACAAAGCTTTAGTTGGGCAAATAAGTCTCATGCTCTGCTCCCTGTTTATTGTGAACTACGCACAGGATCAAAAAGCATTTACATCATCGCAGCGTATACACATACTTTGCTTTGTAGCTGCAAGAGCAGACTTACCGCGCGTTGCCTATTTTGGAATTCTAGGTTTGCCAAAGGGCTTTCATTGCTGTGACCTGCAGGACATGTGAAGGTTTGCTATAAAAGAGCAACAATAAAACTGTGCTTAATCGACCCTTTGTTGAGCTGCACACACATGGACACTGTAAAATACAACTGCGATCTAATGGCAGGACCTCTGTTCATAGCTTCAAGTTCAATGGTGTTTAAGACATGGAAGTGTTACTATTTTTTACCCCGAGTTGTGCAAATAGGAGCATTTGATACTTGGACTGCTCTGATTAGACATGCATTCTCACCACACAGCTGCAAACCTGCGTTTTTGCCTTCCTACTACTGCTCCCAGATAAACCCAAGCTATTTTGCCTCAATGCTAAACTCAATCCTGGTCTTCGCTGCCAGTTCACCTCCAGCTGCCTGTACACAGTTTCACACTAAGCCCCTTGTTTATATCAGTCCTGCAATTAGGCCCAGGCCAAGGCGAGAAGTCCCTCAGAGGGTAGCAGAAGTGCAAGGGTAAGAATTGATTTTCAGCGACATAGCCCATACACATCCTTTCTCCCTAGGAAAAAAAGTCCCCAGCCAGACCTCCTCACTTCTCACCTTTGTGTTCTTCTGGCTTTATTTTGCTTTTGGTGGCCATTTTGGGACATTTTTCCAAGTCAAATCCTGTTTCCAAACTGGCCAGTGAAAAGTTTTTCACCATGCTGAAATCATTTCCAGGGCTAAATTGGGAAACCTGAGGCAGCTGGGCAGCCTTACAGCTGGCTGGACTGGGGCTCGCAATAAAAGGCAGTGTGAATAAGGTATATTGAAGCTAAATTGGATTCGTGTGAAGGGACGTTTATTCTGAAGCGGGGCACGGGGCGGAGGAATTAATGAACAGAAATTGAATTAGCTCAACCAAGCTTTTAAAAATATACTGAAAAATACCTGACCTGTTCTGAACCTTCTAACAAAGCAGGGCCCTTGGGCCAGCAGGAGCGTGGCTCCATTGCGGTCCCTGCACCGGTCCGGCGCACAGAGGATGCGCGCTACTGCTCGGCTGGTATCACAGCAGATCTGCGATGGAGCGGGGAAGCTGTGCTGCTGTAACCTGAAGTCACTGCTGGGGGAAATCCAGCGTAAACCAGTATGAGGCCCAAATACAGAGGGCATTGTGGCTGATGAAAATATTTAATTAACTAATCAGCAGATATCTAGAGAAAAAAATAAACATGCCCTTTCATCCCTGCTGACAAAATGCTCGTCACTGAAATAAAAAGGAATTGCAGACTAACCTGTTTTAGAAAGATTATTGATTAACCTTACAAATACTAATATCATAATAAACAATAATGTTTTACATTCTCTAATCTAGGAATTCTTGCAATGAAAGAAATGCTATATGACTACACAAAGTGTCCGATTCCAGAACCAGAAGCCAAAATTTCTTTGGGATGATTTGCTGTTTGGTTTTTTTGGGTTTTGGTTTGTTTAGGGTTTGTGCTTTTTAGTAGTTGGGTTTTTTTTGGGCTGGGAGGGACATACTGTTTGATTGGGGTTTTTGGTCCCCCCCCTCCATAGCACAATGAAATAGTGAAAATGCATTTTCCTGAAAAGCTGGAGCCACTTCACTGATCTATTTAAGTCCACCAGAAAAGCCACTCTGCAGTTGCAAAGTTTCCCTTTGAATCACATTTAACTTTTATAGCTATCACAAGGGCTACTAATTTTTCTGAAATCCTGCAAATTTGCACACATACCTCCAGAACAACAATATTTGTAATTAGCTATAATAATACCACTGATGTGACAATTTACAGCTTATCTACCATCCTTCCTGAGCTTGGTTTCATAACCTTCTCTGTGTGGCAACCAGACTGTGTCCATGTTACAGGTGTAAAACCCGAGCATGAAGACGAAGGAAATCTTGCTCAGACAGTCCTGACACCTGACCTGCAGCATCCCCTTTGGTGGCCATGGCATCTTAATGCTAGAAAAAGCTCTCCCAAAAATATGCTCAGGGATCAGCTGTTACCAGTCACATTTGTTGAGGGAAACTTCCAGAGACTAGTACTTTGTGCCATTTTTTCCCCAAGTAAGAGCACTTTTTAGGGTGGAGTGATGGTTTGCCTGTTTCTCCTCTCTTCTTGCCATTTCCCCCCTCTCCCCCATTCTTTCAACTATGAGTCATAATATTACAAATTTGATGATGGGAAAAATCAGATTTTCCATCACTCCACTGTAATCTTGACCTTGGTATTATTCATCATCCTCCCACCCCCAATTCTAGCCACTGGAGAGTCAGTTCCTCCAAAGTCAGTCACAACAGAAGTACCTACAGTGCATCTCAAAATAAAAATATAATTTACATGTCTGCATGCTGACATCTTTCCTGCTCTACTAGTTGAGGATTTGCTGGGGCCATGAGGAGTGAGTAAGTTGCAGGTATCACAAGCTGTATCAGCAGCCCAAGAGCCTCCCTGCAAGCTGTGGTCACATCAGATCTTAAATTGCTTGAACTACAGAACAGATACTCTACGAATGTCACTGCAGGCTGAAATCTGGAATCACCATTTATTCGGATAAATTAGGTCATACTGCACATGCAAAAGACATTGCAGGTGAGAACAGGTAAAACTTAAAATGTCTTTGTTTTATTTTGCTTTGCCATGGAAATGTATCCTGTGTGCATTAAGCTAGTGCTCGGGTTTTAACAGTGGGCAAGAACGAAAAAGAAAATGGTTTCCAAGGGGCTTCACAGCCACTTGATATCTATTGTATTGAGTGGCTCCTACAGTCACTGCTGCCCAGCTGTAGCAGGTGATGACAGTTTCTAAACCTTACCCCTTCCCCTACCTCAAACTCAGTTTTGAAGTTTTCATACAAATTTCTTAGAACAGAGCATTGCAGGCAGGGTTTAGTCCATTTGAGGATCCCCCAGTTTAAACTCTCCTGTATCTGGTACTCAGCCCAGTAAGTCCAGGAAGAGGCTAAGATATCAGGCAATTTACATGGGGTCCTGAAGGCTACACAGATCCCTCTCCTGAGCCGAGAAGGAAGATGCAGAGAACAAAGCCTGTCACCAGTCCAGCTCTGCATGTTGCTCCATAACTTGTGGCTGGCATTCTAAGTGAACCCCCAGCCAGTTTAAACGCACCACAAAGCAAAAAGCCCAAACAGACCCACGACACATTTCTTCCAAACAGGCTTTCGGTGCAAATCCCATGTTGCAGGGGCTGCAGGACTGAAAATGGCTGAGCTCTGCTGCAGAACTCTCTGAATCCATGCTGGGAGCTTGCAACAACCACTGCTGAAGTTTCTCAATGTTTTCATGTTATGAATTTCAAATTTCATTCCACTGAGTAAATTCCAGTTAAAAGAAATGGAATTCATAATAACCTTAGCCAAACGCAAATTCATCCGAGACTGGAACCACCATACACGAGAACCTCGATGTGCGGCACCAGCAGCACGTGTGCCGTGGCCCAAAGAGCAGTGCAGAGATGTTCCATCTGGCCCATGCCTCTGCCTTTGGAAAGGGCTGCACTGCTTCCCAGGACAGAATAGTTGAGCCAGTAGATTTTATGCAGCAAGGAGACCCTTGCATTGACTGAGCTGACTGCCAGGTCTTCTGTGCCAACAGTAAACTGGTATTTAAGTCAAACTACTTTTTAAGTTTGCATGGAAAAAAAAAAATAAAATCACTATACAACAAACATATAGGGGATTAACTTCTACAGCACTGCAAAGCAGACAGAAAAACTGCTGAAAGGACCTAAAGACAGAGAAAGGGAAATCTCCTGCTATCACAGCGACCTCTGAGCTGCATCACTGTCCTCCCCAGCTCCTGGAAGAGGCACGGTGCCCAGAGGGAGGGCTGGAGGGAGAAGCAGGTCGTGCTTGATACCCCACCTCACACAGCAACTGGAATGAGCCCAGTGGCCCCAACCAACATGGGAGCAGAGCAGCCTGTAGCCAGCCTGCAAGTGCTGCTGCAGAGAGGAAGATGCCCTTGCCCCTTCCTGATGACACAGCTTAGCAAGCTCCAGGCACAGGCAAGGATCTGACTGTACACTGAATACTAACTATTCATAGCAACAACTTAGATGCTGAAAACATTACAAACAGAATGTGAGCCCAGGCTAAATCCAGTAGAAAACTTTGTGCCTGGGCTCTGACACTGCTCATAAAAAAAAAAATGAGCTGCATTTTCTTCTCCCCTGTTTTCAATCTTAAGATAACAATGCAAGAAATCATTCTCTGGTAATGGAAATACCAGGTGACCCCTAATTATAATGACACGAGCAGGCAGCTTCATGTTAAATTTCTGAAACACATATAAAAAGCCAAGTTACTAAATCTAAACAAAGTTAACAGATCTACTTGTATATTTTTCTAATCCCTACATGTTTCATTGACTTGATAATTTTCATCACTTATTCTCTGTTCTGAAAGGGATTAATTACTTTTAATAAACTCAGTTGCAATCAAATGAAATGCACTGACATGTTCCTCTTTTTCCATCCGAGTTATTATCTCTAAGCTGTTGCAAAATTTCTATTTGTAAAAACATTATTCCAAGGAAGGGGCTCCTCACCACCCACTCAGCTCCCAGAAGCCAAGAGAACAAGATCAAAGGTATTGTTTTTCTAATTTTACACTGATACTCTTTGGCCCTAAAAAATGTTCCAGGTCTAGTGTGCATTTTAAAGGGAGTTATAAAGAGTTAGCTCAAGCAATGCCAAGAGCTAACTTGAAGCTTATATTAATTTTTTAAAACATGACATTTAGGACAAATAATTCACTAACTACTTTTTTACTGCCTTCCCAACTTTCACATTTAAAATGCTCTGTCTTTTCTTTAGGACTGAAACATTCAAGGCTGTGAAATAAACTCTTTTTTTGCAACTTTTAACACATCTCACCCATACTATGGAATTCTGATGTTAGAAATATGAACAATCAACCAAAAGCCCTCAGTCAAATTGATTTGAAGCAGGAATATTTTGGGGTTTTGTTTTTTTTCTCTTTTTTTTTTTTTCTTTCTTCCCTCTAGCTAATGATGAATTATTATATTGAAAATACATATTCCAACTTCAAAGGAAAGCTAGGTTGTTATAAAACACAGGCATTCAGAATTAAGTTTGAAAAGATTTGACCTTTTGCACACAAAAACTAACACCTACATGAATGAAGTACTGTAGTAAGTGATGATATATGATGGATCATTTGAAACGCGTGTATGGAACCATGCACATTTTTTAAGGCCGGGGCAGATGGTGGTTACAGCACATCCAAAATTTTCCAATTACTTTGTTTTTTTCAAAATCTACCCAGCCCATAAAAATATCATCAGAGTCCTCGTACTTTTTTTAGAAGTTATACATCTCAAGTAGAAAGAAGATAAAATACATATTTAGGTTCAAACTGAAGTTAAAAACCAGATTCAGACAATCCCCTTCTCCCTCTCTCCCACAGTTTAATAGGTTGCAAATGAAGAGATAATTACAAGGAGCAAGACCCAGAGTTTTATCTCAAAATGTTAACTACAAATTTATCCCACCTCCTTAAATAGGAGATAGAAACTAAATACAAAGAACCGATCCAGCCTGATCTGCTCTGAAGACAGGGTTGGCCAGATACAGGGTTTTGGGTTTGTCCAAATTCCCAACAGGTAAGTAATTTAAGACTAAGGATAACATGAAAACTGTTACCTGCACACCAAGACATTACAATTAAAAGGGGAAAAACAAAGAACGCTCAACACTTTTATATAAGGAAATGAATATTGCTTCCAATCTTTACCCAGTCCGATAAAACTCTAGGACAAGATTTCAACAAAATATATGTTGGGCTGACAATGGGGCACAAACATTTTCAAAGCAAAAATCAAATCAGAAATATGTTGGAACTGGACCCCAGTGTGAAGAGAAATAAAAGTTCACAAATGCAGCTCCCTTCCAAGTCAGGCTGTAAACCAGGAACACATGGAGGGAAGAAAAGGCTGTTTGTATTGTTCCAGGAACTGCACCGAGGATTATTCCATAACTGCATTAAGCAAATATAATATCTTACATAGCCTATCATGTCCTTGAACCTTTCACTAAGTGATTGGCTGATCACAGCACACTGAAGTCCTGTAAACCATTAATTCCTTAATTACTACAGTTACAAGCGTTTTTCACCAATAGCGTTGTGCTCCATGGAAAGGAAACAGAGATATAATTTTCAGAGAATTTTTCACTTTAAGTAATTTTTTTTTTTATAGATTCATTTTCAGTTTAATGTTCCACAGTGCCTATGTTGAGGATGCTCAGGAGTTGATGAGTTGTACGCAACAAAGTTCTGAAGCAAGGATTTATATAATATAGTCTTCTAAAACTGCTATTGAACTGATGGAGCTGACCAAGCAATTTCCATATTTTAGACATTACTTATGCCTTCCAAAAATCACATTATTTCTATTCTTACTGACAAGTAAGCTGAGGCAACACCATTCTGTGGGTTTCCAAGTCAACTGAACTGCTGGGCAAAATGTCATTGGGACCCTGAAAAGAAACTGAGAATTTGTTTCCGCTGCCAGCACTGCAAAATACCTCCTTGGCAACTGCAAGAGATGACCACAGCCAATAATGCATCTCCCGAGGCCTGTGTACACCCAGGACACGATCTGCTACCACACCTTTACCCAGCCCTCACTGCCTCTGGGCTGAGGGGAAGAGGAGAAGTATCCTACTACTGTACTTATGCTGATGGAAGCAAGGCAGATCTCTAGATTAGGTACAACTTGACCTAAAGCTCCGGTTGCTTTCAGAGACCCACTGTGAAGACAAACCTGCTGCAAAGCACACACAACCTTCTCATCTGCCTGTCTCAGGGACATGCTGCCCAGGATAATATCCTTTTTGGATGGTACAAAGCTTACCAAAACAAAGTCCACCTATAGGTTAAGGGTTCTGTGCCCACCTTATCCTACAGAGCTATTCAGCCATAGTAGATTAGCACGATACTGTTGTTTTGAATGGGTTCCACTGACTTGTGTCAACTGCATAGCCAGTTCTCAGAGGAAGGAAGGAGAAATTTGTTTCCAAAACCACTAAGGACACATGTCCCAGCATCCCATACAGCCAGGGCACACTCCTTGTGCCGTTCACCTGGGCCCCACTTTGGGAGGCTCAAGGTGCAGCATGAATTCCCACACTAGAAAGCTGTCATCTTCTGTACCACTTGTCTCGCTTTGGTTCTGTGAGCATGAAATAAAGACCATCACTGGCTCGCTCCCAGAGGGGTCTCAGCCTTCCCAGCAGGAAGGATGGGGACTGGGATGAGAGGGCCCCCTTTCCTGGGAGGGCAAGGAGGGGGGAAAACAGGGGGGGGTGGGGTCTTAGGACCACCCAGGAGATAAAAAACTATGAGTCGAGGGGAGAGCTGGGGCAGCTCCTGAGCACGTACAGTAGCTAATTGTCAAATTTTAACCACTTAGCCTTTTAAATTTTTTTCCCCCTCTCTTTACACACACACACACAGAGCAGAGGCATACTTCACGTTCAGAAGCAACAGCTTGCAAAGGCATTTAAAACTGAAGCAGATTTTTAAATTTAGCACAGGCTTCTCAGTGTTTTCTAATCCTGGCTCAAAGGCTGAACTTTGTTAAAATTCGTTACAAGAAAAAATGTTGAGAAGTTCCCAGACTTTGATGGGCTTTGCTAAATTTAAACCCCTGGTGAAATTTTCATAGGAAATTACAGACTGAAAACAATACAGCAGTAAGGAAAGACACAGCAGAGCCCCTTGAACGTGCCTGTCTCTCGCAAAGCTCTGCAGTGTCGGTGTCAACACCCAGCTCCCCATGCAAGCAGCAAGGTTCTCTCTGGCGCTCTCGGGTCCCAGCTTTCGCCCTGCACAGCAGCACACTCCCAGAGGTGACCCTACAGCAGCCTCTGGGAGGAGAGCTGGAGCACCCTGAAGTCACCTCTGGTTCCCAGAGGTAAGTGGCCCTGCAAGGCACCCAGGCTGCCTGTCTCCCGAGGGAACGCTTGCACCCGGCTTCCTTCCACCGCCCAGTATTCTGGGGCACAGACACACTAATTTGGTGTTAATTGGGACAGCCCCCCACTTTAATTAAAACTCCAGACTCTTCCTGCCCTACCTCCAGTTACATTTTATTATTGTTTAGCTAAAATGAACATACTCTGTCGGTGGTTCCTTCCCCTCACTGCACAAGTGCTCCACAAGAAGCCTGCTGTTCTCCCTTCCTGCACTGTAGACATGCCATCAGAGCTCGCCCTGCTCATGGCAGTAACAGCAGCAGCGAGGCACCATCTAAAATAGCCATGGTGAACACAGAGACACGAAGCAATATTCGTCTGGGAGCATGGAATAGACCAGAACTAAAAAGGAAGTGCTACTGGAAGAAGCAGGGTACAAGGAGGACAACTGTTCAGTTAAACCAGTGGATTGCTGGAGTTTTACAAAGGCCACAAGACCAGCAGCAATTTAAGTGTATTTTATATATTTATATTCAAATACACTGAATTTAGATACATGCACATTTCCCTACCTGACCTTATCAGAGCCTCAGGAATCTTCAGCTAAACTATTTTAGTTGGGATGACTTTCAGGAATTTAATGTAAAACAGGCACTGAGGAAACTCAGTTACTGGGCATGCCACATATATATATATATGTGTATTTTCACCATAAAATGTGCAAAAGCAAAAGTTCACTCACTCTGTTAGTTTTATCCCACTCCTGATTAATGCTAAACATTTTAAGTTCTCTGCCACTGTTAGAATTATACACACACTTTGCATTTTTTAGAGGTGCTCCAGCATAGAGCTTGTCTTGTTTTCCGCCAGCATAGATGCTATAAAATCATGGTTGATTCGGTTATTTCTTTCCTCCCCTCCCTTCTTCCCTCTTCCTCAGCCTTATCCTCCTCCATGTTCTTGGGTGGGCAGATTCATGGGGAGACGTGGGTTTTAGTATAGCCACCACCAGGCAGTTTGCTACTCTCCTGAAGCACATCTGGGCTTTATATCAGGCCTTTAATTAATCCTCAGTGAAAGCCAAGCTATGACATTTTGACTGGGCAGGCTCCAGTTTTGGACAGGTCTTGATTTATTGCGACTGAGTCTCAACCTACATTGATTTATTTCAGCTTTGGGGAGGAGGGTGAGCACTGAACAGAAAAAGCTCTGTTGGATGAAGAACACGTGACGCACGTAAAGGACCTCCAGAGTACTGTGGCCTGAATGACAAACAGTTCAGACAATTTGCAGTAAAAATAAAATAAAAAAAGGACCAATTGACAATAATATTTTGGTGAGAGAAATCACTTAAAGCAACAACCACCATCACCACAAAAAGCAACAGCAAATAATAGAAAGGCTTAGCGAACTAGGATCACACTATTTGGCAGAAAGTGCCAGAGAAGGAAGCCCGAGCCTTATCTCCAAGTAAACAACAAATCCCCGGCCGCTCGTTAGCGTTAATCATGCCTCTCATCCACGTTCAGCTACACACAGAGCAGTAGGACCAATGCTTTCCTCATGAGTCACTTTCAAAGAGAAGGATGTTCTGCTATTGTCCGCCAGCCTGCCGCGGGTGGATGTCCTTCTGCAGGTCTCCCTCTCCGACTGCACTGTGCACAGTGTGACATGTGCCAAGTCCTCTCAACAGTGAGAACAAAGACAACCAGAGACCAACTGTCCATCTAAATACAGCAACAAGCCTCACAGTAACAGAGGCCACCAAGGATGCGATCTGCTCCAGGTCTAAGGCTCTACTGTTTCACAGGCAGGTTTAGTCTCTTACTTGGGCCCTTTTCTTGTGCTGTTTATATTCAAATTCTGTTGGACAGGTGACTCTGCAAATCTGTTCTGAATACTACTGTGGCTAATTCAAATTAATTCCTCTCATGTTCACACACAAAGAAACTCAGTATCTTAAATTCTAATAAAACAAGTAATTGATCATTTTCCTGTAAGTGTTCTTGTTAAAAAAAGTCAGATACCCTGAGAACAACACAAACCAGGTAAGAAAAATAATCTTTGAGTGATCTTTAAAAAACATTAAAGACAGATGATTGTCTAGATGATAGAGAAGTTAGTAAAAAGACATCTCTGTGTTAATTTTTAAGTTTCAGGGTGAAATCTGTCAGGAAGGATGACTGTCCTTGGTGGATCAGGTGCCTGTATAAGTCAAGGACATGATCTGGCCATGCACTTTGCCACCAAGCAGGGAAGTAGTAGGATTCAAATGACCATCTAGGTTAAGACAACTTATGTCTTCTGCTAATTGAGAAGCAGCTACATGGGTGTTCACAGACTAGTTTGTGTCACAATGATTAGTTTTATCACCTGCAAAAAAGATGTGTTTATTTTAGCAGTGTTAAGCTGCACAGAAAGCCTGCATTTCTTGTCCACTGGGAGGGCAGGCTGGGCTGACTCCCTGTGCCCAAGACAGAATTACTAGTTCTGCAGAAATCCAGAATATTTATGGGCCAGTAAATGGGATCCCACAGATCCAGGCCCTTTTCGTTTCAGAAGTCAAATTCGCGGTAAGGACAACGGTCACGTCAAACTGTTTAACTGAACGCATCCTTCTCTCACCTCTTCACTCTCTAAGAAAACAAATTATCACACCTCAGGTAAATGTTTACTATTTTTATACTGTGTGCGTTTTGTGCCCTGCTCGGGTGGGTGGATTTCAGGCTCCTTTCCCAGGCAGAGTCCTACACAGCAGTGGCTGGCAGCTCGCTCCGGTCCAAGAGCAGGGGATGGGGAAACAGCACTCAACCAGAGTTGATTTGGCCCCAGGTCCCCTCATATGAGAAGACAGCATGTCACCAACAGCTGTGCTCCTCCTGAGGATAAATTTGCTTTTCTCCAAAAGACTGTGCCCCTTCTAGTTGCTGGGGGGTGATTCCAGACACTAGGTTTTACCCCAAGCCTCAACACCACCGTTTTACTCTTGCTTACAGGCAGTTTTATTGTCTAGCTTTTATCCGTCTACACAAAGTATAAAAGTTTATATGATTCTTCCTTCCAAGACAGTGCAATAACACCAAGCCCAGCAGTACTTTCTAATACCAACACAGACAGAATTTGCAGTTAGCAGACTTTCCCAAAGAGACTGTTCCAGTCAAAGAGACTTTACATGAACCAGCATTCCAGTGAAACCTTCTATCTAAGCAAAAAGGATCACTAAGATACTACTAATAAAACTATCAGTGTAATTAGGAGTCAACTGTTAACTGTTTTACAAACAAGTCCAGAATATAAATAACTATTCCAGACATCATTAAGATAGCATTTGCAGAATTTGGATTTTATGTTTTCCCTTATTTATAACACATATTTAAATGATGAGGCTGCTACAAATGCCTATCATCTGCCTGCAATTTCATTACACAATTTGTTTACAAACCTCATCTGAATGAGTTAAACCAAGGGAGGCTTGTTTTTCTTTACTGCATAGTGTGTTTGAAAGGTAAATGTCAAATCTGCATGATTCTGCTACTATTTAACACTATTTTCTGTAATCACTCCAAAATTAATGTGGTAACAATGATTACTAATTTAGTTTCATTTTGGGTGGACTTTTTTTTTGCCAGCTACACTTTTACACATGTGCCTTTTGGTTTTACAGAGCCCTTCTTTAGATGTGACCTTATGAAAAGCAGCAACAAAAAAGCCTTCTTTGAGGAATGCCTAATTGACTTAATTACATGGAGTGGGCAGTTGTGCACCAATTTCATCATTCTGTCCTACTTGAGCCTGAAAACCAGCAAGGAGCGAGCCAGGTGAAAACTCTTTATTACACTTCTTGTTTATATCACTAACAAGTTAAATGGATTTTTAATGTCTCCCGAGGTCACTTTTAGAGCCAAAGGTGGCTCTCCCTATCACAGGTGTACTGAATAGGTCTGTGTGGGCACAGAGCCTCTTTCTCTCCTGCCAGCCTCCGCCTCCCCTCCCACAAGTGCAAGAGATGAAGCCAGGTCCCACCAAGGACGGTAATTGGACACCTGGCCTTCAGGCTTGGGGGGATCCTACAGCCCTACAGTCCTGGGGCTCTGTGCTCTTACCCTTTTATCACATCTGGATCAAATGGAGGATTTTCTAAAAGGTTTTCTTAGTGCCCCTATTTGTAAGACTCCATTAAAACTCTGTACATTCTATGAGGCATTACATTAAGCATGCTCAGAGCCATAAGAACTTGCACAGACCTCCAACCAACACCACCTGCTTTCGAATTACTGTAAAGAAAGGAAAAAAATTAAAACTCCTACAGATGAGGCACCAGATAGCACAGTTTACCTGGAAAAGCTTGTTGGAAGGCAAGCTCCCTTGTGTTCCACCTCAGTATTCCTGGAAAAGAGAGTAGAGCCAGGCCCTGCTCCACAGCAGGCTCCTTGCAAACCAGTATCATTTCTGCGGCCCATTCGGAAAGCCACCTTCCAGTAATGCATGCCATAGTTATAGCACAAGAGTCACTAGAAAAGTTCTACAGGGTATTATAGGTTCAAGTAAAACACCAAATAAACATATCCATGGAACACACGCAGAGAGGAGCGGTGGTGATTCCTCAGCGGAAGCCTTCCTCCCGGCACAAAATGAAAGTGGATTTAACGAAACAGCCAAACTAATACCAATGCCAATATTAACTATATAAAGCTAAACTCACCCCAGCGAACATACAGTGGTCACAATAAACAGGAAAACATCCTCAGGAGCAGAATGGTGAGTGAACTTCCTCACTGAGAGGAGGAGCAGCTCCTTCCTCAGCAAACTTCTCCTTTTAAACTGAGGGTGATGTTTGTGGCCTGGGACACACCTGTGGCCAACTCGGGCCAGCTGCCCTGAATGACTCCAAACCCCTAATGGCCTCCTGGCCTAGGAACCTACCCCAGCAAAACCAGCACAGCTGGTAACCTGGGAGATGAACAGTTGTAAACCAGCAGTATTTTTAATAATCTACCTTGAATATCAGTAATAATACTGGCAATAAAATGAAAAGGGTATGCTTAAAATACTTTCCCTTGTCAGTTATTTCCCCTTTAACATGAATATGATGTATTGAAAACCTGATGCTTGTTGAATTTAAAGCACCTCAGAGGAAAAGAGAAATTCCCACCAGACACAGAAAAATAGGGTTTGTCTGGAAATAAATGCAGCATAATAAATTAATGGTGAGTGAGGAAATATGCCAGTGTTGCTTAAGTAAAAAATACTGCACTAGTAACACAAAGCATTACTTTTTCTTGTAAAATAAGGCACAGTGCAGCAAGACTGTGTGATTTGTATCAACTTTTCATTTTGTCAAAAGCAACACGTGTGGCTGGTATTACAGTATTAGGATTGCCTTGATAAACTCTTACTGTGTAGAGTAACTTCTTACTTGATAGAGGTTAAGGCAGAAATAGGAGTTAATGCTCTGCTAATGCCATTTACTGCTCCTTAAAAAAATCTATAAAGTGCACTTGGAAGAAGAAAAACCCTCATCTGATATAAAAAGAAAAAAAAAAAATCAAACCAATTTGCTGGTCAAGAAATAATAATGCACAACTTGCAGTAGAAATATCAGGTTCTAGAAAGTACAAAGCTTGCTACTAAGAGCAAAGTTAGAGGGAGCATATTTTCATAATAGCGCCTGTTATTTTAATAGAATGACACAAACGTAGGTAACACTGACACAAGAAGTTGGCTCAGCTCCCAACAATCCAGTGGATCCAGCAGTCCAGGCAGTGGCTCACAGCAGGGGCTCCTATAGCTGGAGGTCACAGATCTTTGCCATTTCAGGTGGTTGAGTTTCTCCTGCTTTTCTCATGCTATTGAACAAGACAGACAAGGCCAGGCAAAATGTGCCTAGACTGCATTCAACTCTACAAAAAAAACCCCAGTGGTTTGTCCTTGCAGACAGGTGACCTTTAATACAAATAGCTGGGGATCCCCTCATTTTGCTTCCTCAAATCCAATACCAGAGATCTCCCAATCCCACCGCACACCAGAAAATATAGACAGCAGATACATGGGCCAGCTCACTTCAGACACACCACCAAAATCCTTATGTCCTTAGGAGCAATGAAGTGACCACCCAGGCCACTAGCACCAGGGGTTGCCCTGGGCAGCAACAGGGTGTGCAGGGAAGGAGAGGTGCTGGGCTCCCCTGTGGTAACCAGCCTTGACCTGCACAAGGGCAGGAGCACTGGGAGTGTTCAAGGGACCTGCCAGCTGGTTTGCACAGCCCTTGTGTAAGCTGCAGGCACAGGGTGACATCAGGGTTCCCCATTCTGCTCTTCCATGGCTGCAGGCAAATCCATCCCAGCCGTGCTGCCAAGCTGACTGAGGACAGGGCATAAGAAAACACCAGCATCGCTCACCTGCCATGCAGATGTAATGCTCCTCACACCCCTGAGGAAGTGAACAATTGCTCTTGTTGCAGAAATTCCATGGATTTGGAGATGAATAGAGAGACGAGTCAAACGTATGACAGCAATAAGCTTTCTTCACATACTTAACCTGGTAATCAAGTCAACCATCCCCAGGGGAAGCTTTATGTTGGCCAAAGAAGGCCAACTGGAAAGTTCAGCTGCTCTATCTTTGGACCATTAACGCTGGTTGTTAGGTCAAGGCTTCATCCAAAAACACCTACAGCTAAAATTCAAGTATTTCTGCTAAAACTAGAAGTGGCATATTAAGTGCACCCTGTGGGTTTGGGGAATGCTTCCCACTCAGGCAAACAAAAAAAATCGTGGGTTTTTTTTTCGATACCTAGATCAGGAAAAAACAGCCACTCTGCAGATAACCATTCTTCTTAAAAATGCACACAATATTGACAGCTAGAGTACAATAAAAGTGAGCCCTGACATGTTAATTTATTCTCTGAAATATTTCTTCTTTCACTGCAATGACCTGAAATTGTTGGAGGGCTAAAAACTTTGATTCTGGGAATGTACTGCCCGCGATGTTTTACTGGCTTCATTTCAAATGAAAACAATTACTTTATAATGAGGATGTTACCACACAGACATAACAACACCATTAACTATTTTTGACTTCCAGTGTAAATTGAACCATTACGAGGTTTTAAAAATGTCCTCATTAAATTTTAATGATCTGTTTTAAGGGATTTTTTTTTTCCCCCTTATTAAAATGAAAACCTACTATGGTATACACCTTTCTCAGAATGTGGTGCATTACTCTAAGATTCAAATGAATCTGTAAATCATAGATTAGTCAATAAACTCTCTGGGTTATTACAGGTGGGGCTGGTAGCAGTACCTATTATTAACGTTGCCTAACTTTCACCAATAAAAGATGATGCTCCTTGTTCTCTAAGATGTTGCCAAATACCACCTGACCAAATACAAAAATTTCTGAGTTCAAAGGCAGACACGCTTGGTTGGGTTTTGTTTTGTTCCCCTCTCTGGAAGAAAAAAGAAAAGAAAGGAAAGAAAAATTCCAATTAAAGTGACTGAGCTGATTAAATCATGTTTCATTTGTATTAACTCCCCCAAAAACCTCAATATTTTTTTTCCATGAACTCAGGGATTCTTTGTCGTACAGGATGTGTTTGGAATTTTGCATGAAGAAGGCTAGAGAAAGTTCATGAGAACATTTCCATCAAAATTGCCCTGAACTTGGCCAACTCATAAACTTTGTGTGGAGTAGAATGGAAAACAAATTTAAAAATCACAGTGTGCATACAGTCAGGGGAGACTTGTTAGACCACTGCTGTTAAATTTTGTGAAGACCCACTTTTCAGTGAACACGCTCAACCCCCGGATGGGCCAGCAGGTTTCCTCCAGGCACAGCTGCGGGCAGGCTGGCTGGTGTCCCCAGGTCCAGGCAATCCCATTGCCCTCAGGAGATTCACCTCTTTCCCACGGTCTCATCTGCAGCTGCCCCAAGTTAAGCCCACCACAAGACTGACCAGAAGGTGGAACAGACTTTTTGTTTTAAAAGCCTGGTTTGTTTCCATCCTGGTGTGATGTTGGTAACGAGTAAATGTTGTCCTGCAGCGGGGACTGTGGCAATGGGACATACACTGCTTTATATAGTCTCTCTGCTGTCACCCATACACTTTCTTCCAGTACTACCACAAATACAGCTACTAAACATAGACCCTGACATATTTTTACTTGTTTTTCTGCACATTGCCAGACAGAGCAGAAAACTAAAATCACAAGAGCACAGCATGCATTTAAAGTTACTTCCAAGAAGCACCTCACTTTAGCATCCCATGAGAACATGCTGCAAAAGCAGGATTTGTCAGGAGGACACCTGTAGTTGTGTTGTCTGAAGAGAGGCTGCACACAAGCCACAATGGCATAGTAGGTCAGTCTCAGAAGTATGACAACAATACGTAATTTATCAATCTGGAAACCCTACCCTTGAAGGAAGCCTTAGTCTAACCTTTCTGTCACTCCATTCAAATTGTGAGACCACTGCTGTAACAGGGCCACTTAGAAAACCACCAGGGTGGCCCCAATAATAATACACGTGTCATTGTTGAAGCACAGGAAACTAAACCAGATGGTTTTGCTGAAGAGGGCACTTTTTTTTTTGCTTTGTAAAGACTAAAATCACTAATAGGTCAAATCGAAAAGTGATGGAAAGGAAAGCTAAAGGAAAATTTAAGTAAATAAGAAAAAAATCATTTTACAATTATGTTCATCTCACATAAAAAAAATGGCTGCAAGAAAATAAAAAGGGGAAACTGGTGCTGTAGTTCTGAAATAGATACGGGTAGTTTACTGAGAGGGAGAGATCTAACAGCAACAACTCCAGTTAGCACTGCTGCTGGAAATCAATACCAGACGATGTGCACTAGAAAGATCACCTACATATTGTAATTAAAAGCCTTCTCTTTCCTCATTTTTATGTTTTAAATATGGACAGCGTTCACATCTATTTTAATAAATTACTTTTTTCTTTCATCTCTTATTAGCAAACACAGCAAACATAAAGAGAAAATAGCACATACATGTACCTCTTAAAATACACGGAACTGGAAATAATTTCCAGAAAACCATCCATGCACAGAAACACACTAAATACACACACACCTTTGCAGGTGGCGGTGTGCGCGCATTTGGTTTCACTGTACAGTAACTACTATATTACTTAAAAACTGTTGTTTTCTGCGGGGTTTTTTTTTGTTTGTTTACATTATTTAAATATAAACTAATGGAACGCCATACATTTACAATATCAAACAGTCCCTGATTTCACCATGAATTTAGGGACATGCTTAATTTTAAGCATTTGACTAAACCTGTGATGAATTAGAGCCAGTTATGAGCTCTCTGTAATTACTGCTTGAAATTCGGCTGATTCTATTGAAGGCAAATAAAAGTATTTCTGACATGTACAAATACTTAAGGCCTATTGAAACTGTTACCTCTGACTTGTTTTATTTATTTTTGTATGGTATCTGTTGATCGGCTTTTCCACAGCGCTCCTCAGAGCAGTATTTCTGCTCCCTCACTGCAGCGAGGTGTGGGCAGTGTCACTGGAGCAGCAGTGGGCCATGGAGCAGGAACAGGAGGAAAGGAATAAAAAGCCTCGGCCCTTAACTCCACCATGGACTAGCTCATTTCCCAGAGTCACTTTCCAACATGTCCATGTTGTTTGCCAGCTTTCCCTTCACATCTTTACAAATAACGTGTCTCTTACATCCCCAAGGACAACACATTAAGGTTTCAGTTGCAAGTAGTTCCCTGACTTGATTTACTGCATTTAGCATGTAGGAAATAAAAAACCCCAACTAACTAGTCATGGATTGATGGGCACTTTTTTTAATTGTCTCAGTTAAATATTTCTGAGAAGCTACATTTATTTGAAAGTAAGACTCTTGGGTCTTCCTTGGGTCTGAGGAAATTTGCATGATGCCTTGTGTTTTATAAACAGCATAGAAATGAGTCAGAATGATAAGGCTTGCTATTGTAGTAATATTTGAATATACCTAGCAGATCGTTTACTAGAACTTTCTGCAACAAATAAAAGGTGTAAGGTACCCTCACAAAACAAAATAGCACACAGAAGACTCATATATCAATAGCACTGATATATTGTTTTTCCTCTTCCAACTCAGTGGCATTGATCATCATCTCTGATCCCATCCCATGAGACTTGTGCTGGATCAGCAGAGTCAAAATGAAGACAGGAGGAGAAACAGGCAGCGGCAATTTCTGCAAAAATGTTAAGAGTTACTAATATAATTTTAGGATAAAACTAATCCCCGCGTTCCCAAATTTTCAACACCTACTTATTTCTATTCTGTTCTCTTCAAACTTCAGATGGAAACCTTTCTTTCTAGTGAATGATGTAATGCTGCCGTACCTTTCAGTTCCTGCAGGCGGCAGTTCAAGTCCTAGCTCAGAAATCTAGTCAAACACATATCCCAACTATTCTCCCCTGGTGGGGACCTGTATCTAAACACCACACTTCCCAATCATCTGCTGCTAAAGCTGACCTCAATCCCCAGCCAGCACTCAGCATCCTGGCAGCCCGTCCCGTGGTGGGAACCTCCACACCTCAGTGCAGGCACATGCGTGCCCATGCTTCATGGTGCACAGAAGCCTTTGCCCAGCATCGCAGCGACAGCTGGACAAAGGTGTGTGATCAAAGCTCAGGAGTTCTGACTTCTGCTGGTGCTTTCTAACCACCAGATGTTCTCCACCCCAATACATACAGAATACACTCTCTGCACAAAGTCAATGGGAGCTTGGTCATTAGCTTTCATAAGATCAGGAACTGACCCATACTGTTCCATAAAACAACAAAAAGGAAAGTATTTATGGTTTTATTATTATCCCTAATAAAGAAATAGAGAGAAAACACAGTACATGGTCTAGTCCATACGCACATGTGTTACTTGTATTAATATTGATGGGATTTAAAAGCACATATGGAGGAAGATACATCCTTAAGTGTTCAGCCATACACTTAAGGAAGCTCCCCAAATGCTTGTAAATATGATCATGCTTTCTAACATACTATGTATTTATTTGAACGACATTAAATCTCTAAGCCCTACTTTCCAGTCCATTAAATCCTCAAATAATTGTTTATTTCCAGTTTAAAGTTACTCTCTTTTTTAGCCATTAGAATGCTGCCTGTAACCACATTTCCACAATACTCAGGGAATTAGAGAATTGATAATAACTCTCCCATGATCCGAAGGGATACCTCTGCAGGAAGAGAAACACTCAAGATGAACTGTATTTTAGTGAGGAATTCTTTCCAAAAGATTTTGGGACAGGCCCAGAACGTGTAGCTGAAAGGTCTGGAATGCTACTTACACAGCAAACATGTGTTCATGCTGTAGACCCTCAGACAACTACATTCCTTCTGGAGGCCAAAGGCCCTAGAAGCCAGTCATTCTTCTGGATAGACTTGTTCTCATTTCCTTTTTGTTTTTAAAGGTTTGAAGACAGGACAAGGGTCTGACCCACTAGGCACAAGAGGGTTATTCTGGATTTCCCTCATGGAACAAGACATCAGAATTCATTCCACGATTTATGATCTGGTGCAAGTTGTCTTGGAATGAGATAGCTGAAGTATTTATGGAATATCCAGTTCCTGTTAGCAAATTCTGCTCATTATGTTCACGCAACAGGTCATTTTATTTGGCTTATCTTTTACTCCCTTTCAGTGCAGACTCGGTAACTGGCTTTCTGAACACTTTTGACTCTAGTTTTATCCATTGAAAAGGTGAGTGGGGTGGCTTACTGGATTAACTGCTTCAACTACTGTGGTAGCCACAAATATAAAGCAACAGTCATGGAGGCATAGTCATGACATTGTGGTGCCCTTACCACCTCACACCCAAACACACTGCAGAACCAAAAGACAACTTTATTTATAGACGGCTGCCAAAAATCCCTTTCTTTGCTTATTTTATGTAACCCTTCTGATGCCAAGGCAATAGGTTCATTTACTTTTTTTAATAGCATCCAGAACAAAAGTTTATATTGTGGTACTATGACTTTGCTTTCTTGCTGTTTATTTTTGACTGTAAACAAGATTTGAGAGCTCAGCTTTAATTTTACCTTTTAAATCTCAATTACGGTAAAAATCCTACTTTCCTACTGAAATACTTTGTAATACAGAGAAACAAAACAAACAGTCATCATCTTTTTAAACTACATCAATGAATGGTGAAGATAAATCCGGTTTCCCAGCAAGGAATTATTAAAAGACAGAAATAGTCCAATGACCGCAGGAAATCTTTAAGCACCAAAATGGGGACAAAAGTCTCCTGGGGAAAAGACAATATTTCCTCCATGGTCATTCATGTCTCCCTGTAATACAATACATGGGTATTGTTTGTTTGTCTGCTTAAGTAGATGCACAGAATAAAATTAGAAACAAATCCTGACTACAAAAACATTTTGAACACTAGATGCAGCCACATGTGTTGCAGAACCTGCCATTGCAACTATGTTGTGATGCTTCTTTCTAATCTATAACCAGAGAGACCTTTGATTGTTGATAGACACATCATTCTTGCCTCATTAGAATAAAGACTGCAAACCTCCAGCAGGATCTTTAACTTCAGGTCACATTGCATCTTGCTGCAATCTTAATATTGGTCATAAAATTTGTCAAAACAATAGAAGAAGTACTCTAAAATAGATCAACTTTATAGTTGGTGCCCTCCCCCAAGGAATTCAGTCAAGGAATGTAAACCCCAAGATTTATTTTTCTGTACAGGTCATGCCTGGGGTAGGCTGCTGTGTTACTGAATTCCCTCGTCTGAAATCAAGAGCAATACAAAGTTAACAGGCCTCAATAGGCAAAATCATCTTCAGATAGCCCTGCGTGGACCATGACCTGAAGTTACAGCAATAAGCATTATCCCTACCACACAGACGATGGAGAAAAAGGCACGTGGCCCACAGCTTACCTCAACGTAGTCCTTGGCATGGCCCCAGTCTCTTTTAGCATCCAGATTGCCCAGGCTGAAACAATCCATCTGTCCGAGGTGAATCTTTGCTACCGATCGGCTAATTTTTCGAGTAACAAAGTTAGCTCCTGGAATAGAAATAAAAGGTGGTGTCAGCATCATCACAGTGGCAGATAACTGGCTACAAGAGACCCCCTGCATAGCTCAGCACATGGTCCTTCTAGTCTTTCTCCAGTCCCCTCACACCACCTAGACCTGTGCCATCTTTTATCATCTGAGTCAGCTAAGAAGCTTCCAGTGCAAGTGTCACATTAGCTGCACTTCCACAGCAAAGATCTTTCTTTGTGGGACTTCTGAAGCATTCCTAATTTGCTGCCTCAGTACTCAGTCCAGGCACGAAGCCAAAGAAAATCATTTGGAATGTCAGTTCTTAAACACAAAATGCAAAAGGTTACATAAAGAAGACAGACAACTTAGAGACCACCCTCAAGTTTTTTTGTTGCCCTTTTTTTTTTTTTTTTTTTTAATTCTACTTTTCTAGTTATTTGGGATTCTTTGTGTGTGTGTCCGTCTCCTGTCGTCCCTGTCCCCCCCCAGTCAGTGAGATCATGAAACTGTGACTTTAACTTTTATCAGTTGAAGGCTGTGTATTATTTTATCATATTTCTGTATTTAGTTTACGGTATTGCTTTGGAAAATTTGTGTACCTGTTTCTGTTCCTTTAGAGTTGTTTTAAATAATATTTGTTTCTACCCATTTTCACACCTTGATTTTTAGCTTATGACAGCTGTGTTTATAAAGTGTGGTCAACAGTCTCCTCAAGAGCAGAGGGATTTGAATTTAGACCATGAGTTCAGGCTAAACAAGCCCAATGGCATTGGCACACTAATGGGCCACATAAATTAAAATTACATGCCTTTTAAATAGCTTAAAAAAAAAAAAAAAAAAAAAAGGGAAAAAGATGGAGTGGTGACAGATGATACCTCATACAAATGGAAAGCAGGAAAGTTAGAGAAAATGACTGCACTTGTAAAATGCTCTTAGCAGATTTGAAAAGTCCTGAGTAGTGCAGCTTCTACATTCAATGCACAGATGTAGGGGTTTTTTTCATTCTGGACCTCTGCACTTGAGATACACATCTCCAGATTTTCTGTTTCTGTCAAACAAATGATAGGCTGCTACAAAATTATGTGAAGTGTCTTTTTCAGACTACTATTTTTTCCTATGAAGTCAAGAGCCCTACAGTAAATTTTTGTGTCATTCGACTCTGCCAAAAGTTAAAAAGACTGCACCTATAAGAACCATGTGGAATGAAGACATTAAATAACTCAGACCTTCCCACAGCATTGAGACAGAAATTTAATTTTCTGTCAACTGCTGAACTAATTGGAATTCCAGTTATTAGCCATCTAGAAGATATCATCAGTTTGTGCTTGCTTTATAAAGGATGAAAATTGTGTAACTTCTCTATTCCCTGAAAAAGTGTTCACATATAAAGGAAGCTTACAAATTAGTATGATTTGCAACATTTCAGAAATAAAAAGACCAGGGAGTGTTTTCTCTAGCCACAAGCTTTTTTTCTAGGATAAAGTACATGGCTTTATGTTCCAGACTGCAACTGAGTAATGACCAAAGCTGTCCACTTTCAGCACTGCGCTCCCATTTGCAGTGGAAGCAGTGAGAGCTCCAGTCATCGTTCGCATTAAAGCAAGTTTTACTGTCAACCTACACAATTAATGAACGCCAGATTCCATTTTGGAGCAACCACTTTCTCAGCATTAAAAAAACCCAACCCAAAACGCATTAGGAGAAAAGTATATTTGGTTGTGTATGAGAGAGACAACTTCACTTGAAACAGGTGAAAGATACAGCACAAGGGAAATTGGATTCATCTAGAACAAAACAGCAAACACCAGTAACTGTTGTCTCCTGGCTGAGTCACTGGTAACTGGAGAGAAATGATCTTCAAAGATTTCTCCCAAGCAACATCAGAATATACCTCAAAAGGCTGAAGCAAACAACTAATGAGCATTACAGTGAAAAATGTAAACCCTTGTTTTCCAGAAACATTCCAGTAAGGGTTCAAGAAAATAATACCAACCCTCTTCTTGGCAGTGCCTCAGCATTAAAGCTGTGGAAGAAAACTCAGCTACTGTTCATTCTCAGAAATGAAATTAGATATTTTTTTTTTTTTCATGCAACCAAGGACTGAATGGCACATTTCAGAAGCATTTAAATTATAGGGTTCATAAATCATGTTTAAATACTGACAGTCTTCAAACACGGTATCTTAAAATATCCCATTTCACTGTATGTTTGATCCCATGCCATTAAATGCACATCAGAACCAGAATTTAAGCTGATGCCCACTAGAGTCAAACAAAACAGTAGAGGTTATGTCAGCATCCCCATTATGAAGCCCTGTCCTAGGGGTTTGCAATTGATCTATAAAATCTTGCTTTGGCCTGAAACCTGGCAGACATAATGTCTCTTTCCTCAGGAATGATTCTACCTGAAAGGTCTGTGTAGTGCAACAGATAGCTTCACATGATTGAAGACAAAGTCCCTTTTGAGACACAGCAATAGCTTGCTTCCTTCTCCCTCAGGAGTTTTTGAGGGCTTGCTAACACTGAACCTACAAGAGCATTTTCCTCCACAGAATGGCCACTTCGTGCCAGCAGGAGCACCCACAGAGCTGCTGGTGTGTTAACCACTGCACCCATTATGGTCATTTTTATCGGATCAAGATGATACAGCAGCTAAAATGCCATCAGCTACCACAGCTCAATAAGGCCTGCTTAACATGGTGGTGGTAGCAACAGAAACTAGCTTAGACTGTCAGGGAAGAGAGTCCCACCCTTGTCTCCTGGCTTTGTGCGGCTTCCTTGGTTCAGAGTTTTATGAAACACGTTGTGCTGTTCATGCCTACTACAAACCAACATGGAGTGTTCAAAACTCTGTTAAACGTGTGATGTAGTTTGACTTTGAGCATTTTTCCCAAATGTGTGAGGGTGGCACTGTTCTGGGAGCACACTACGATAACAGTAACCGAGAGTTGTTCTTGCTCCCACAGTAGGGCCCAGCACACTGAGCTAACTGCCTTGCATAGTTACCAATGCGGCAAACACATCCAAACCATGATGGGCCATGCGATGCTCTGGTTTGTGTTGCTACTGACAGCACTGGACTTGCAGTACTGCAGCAGCAGGGACCTGGCCAGGCGATGTGAAGGTTGCCGTGGCATGTCCAGACATTTCAGCCATTCCAAACAGCCTTGATTAAGCAGGGCCTGACAAGATTTTACATTTTAAAAGAAGCCTTAAACATGAGGTTTTTGTGATATTAACAGCTCTTTCAGGAACCCTGTGCATGAGTTTAGATTTGTTTTCAAAACCCAAGCCCTCCCTCTGAGATCATTAGCATTCCAAGAGGAACCATAAGGTCTGATTTACAAACCAAATTTATCCTAGACTTGATTTTAAGCAAAGATTCCTCATCAAGCAGACCTGGTCTGTAGAATGTATAACATGTCAGCAAACCACCACTGGAACAATACTTCAATAAAAAGAAGCATCAGAGGCATAATGCAATAGCTCTGTCTCTCCAGCCCAGGCCTGTCGCTCGTGGGTGGAAAACGTCCTGTGCAGCTCATCCCTCCGAGCAGCACACTGCCTATGTCTGGCAAACATCTGGTTCTGAAAGCTGGACACATCTTCCATTCACACATATTTAAAATTATTGCTTTAGGAAGCACCCTCTCTGTGCACCTACAGCTCCAAAGCTGGATGCCCCGAGAAAAAAAGCTCTGGGTCTGTGCCTCAGTACTCCACTGCTGCTGTCAGCACCGGCGGGTCACCCTCTGTGTAGCATCCCGAGACTGGCTGGTTGAGGTAGGTGTTTTTTTCTAGAATCTGTGGTTTATAGGAGGCAGCCAAATGGATGGGGTGGCTTTAAGAGCTGCTGTTATAGTAACTATTTCTTTTCAAGACCCCTTATTTTCCAAGCTCTCAAGTCTACATACAAAACTCAATAGAAGACAAAATTGTGGTTTTAGGAAGACTGTTATCCCCATGTAATGCTGGTTGCTTCATGCATAAGAAAATCCATCATTAATCCTGGTAGCATCACAGAGTAACAGTCAGTCTGACAGCCTGTAACAGCAACACCCGTCTGTCAGCTGAGATGCAGTCCTAGCACAGTGTATCAAGTTGACGTCATGTCTTTTTCTTCATTTTGCATAAAATAAAAAGGTTTCTGTCTCTAAAGAAGCTGTCACATGAGAAAAGGTGGTTTGGGTTTTTTTTCCCTTCCGAGTTTCTGCAGTTCTGGCAGAGATTCCAGTGAAAGCCTGACATGTTCAAACATATTATGTACCCAGTGCTTCGACTAACCCAAAGGAACATATTTCTTTTAACATATATGTTGTAAGTGATACAGTTAATGAGATCATCCAAATGTTTTGATTGCCTGAAAATCCACACTGATCATAATTTCCGTTCTAGAAGAAGCTTTTCCATTTTTCTAACAAGGTGAACTTAAAAAACAAAGCAACACCCAGTTTTTCTAAGAAGCCCAGAGTCTCCTTTAGCTTATACAGGTGAAGATCAATAACAATTATTCTGAAGTTGATTGTTAATGCAAACCAGATAAAAAAAAAAAAGGTTACAGGTCTTAAACCTTCCACATTTTGGATTTAAATGGCATTTTCAACTGTATCTTGAGCAAAACAGCTGATACATCACTGCATTTTGTAAAGCTAGTAACGCAGCTACTCAGTGTATGTTAAACACACGGCTCAGTTGTCAAATCTGCTCTCAATTTTAGATAAAACAATTTGGGGTTTTTTTTTCATAACAACAATTATAGAGAGTTTGGAAACAAAGGAAATATCAATGTTAAAAGTGATTTTTTTTCCTTCCCAGCTCTTCAGAATATCCTGTAAATTTTACACAGCCAGTACAGCTATGTGTGGATGAGCTTGCCAGAAAGTCCACAATCAAATTTTTGCAATATGAAAAAAGGATGATATGACTCATAAGCAACTGATTGTAAAGACATGTGCCGCATGGGAAACATCTTCCTGACCCAAGCAATAAATCATTTTATTTCCCGAACCATGAGGTTCAGTGCTTTAATCCTTTTTTTTTTTTTTAATCCTGTATGGCATTGCTGGAAATACTTTGCTTCATCAAAATATTTCCAATCCCTTTCTCTGTCCTTTATAATTGTAATAGTACCTCATGACAGTGGGTATCTCAGATTTTTAAAACATTTGCAATGTTTTACAAACATTTTCAGTTTGTATACCCCCAACTGTTTTCCAATGGACATGTGAGATCTCTAAACAGGAAAGATTAAGCTGCTGACAACGGGCTTGTTTCTAAAGGTTATTCTTCATCAACCCCCTGGGAAATAATCACGTAACAATAAAATCACAGATCACAGATTGAAAGCAACAGTCTAATAGCATGAGGATAAAATTGTCTGTCCTTATTAAGTTATCCTCATTTGGTATTACTTTAAAATGTGTGATCTTAATAAAATGAAGTGGTGCAAATTCCTTTAAATATTGCTAACAAATATACTAACCAGCATATTGATTGAAAAATTTCCTTTTATAATATATTGACACAATATTTTGAACTTTCCAATGCCGAAAGTAAAATGTGCTAAGTCTGCTTGTCCTCATTTTCCATTTCCATCACAGTTCTTGATGGAATTCCTTGGGTAAGGGAAATATACTACCACCTGTATTTTAAAAATTAAGAGATTGAGGCAGAAAGGTAAAAAAAAGTGTGCAGAGGCCAGAAGCATCAGTAGCAGGAAAAGGATTGATGCTCTGCAACCAAAGAACACCTCTGCCCCCCACATCTACCTGCACCTCGAGAACAGCTGAGGGCAACAGGAGGTCAGATGAACAGGGTATGGAGGGAGTAGAAATTTATGATTTTTATAATCTGAGGGGAAAACATGAATGAGAGACAATCTTATAAGGAATGACAGAGTACAGAAATTGGGAGGGAATGCAGAAAGCAGGAAGACTTTTCTTTTTCCCAGTGGGTGGAAAGATAGTACGAGGCTTACCTGGAGGGATAACTAGTAAGCCCTGTAAAAGAAGTACATGGAAGTTGGGCGAGAAACCTACCACCTATACCCCGAGGATAAGAATCCGAGGTGACATTTGTCACAGCACAGCAAGGCACCCTCCCCGCCGATTCAGTGGAGCTAACCCTTCACCAGGGACCTGTCATCAGGGCTTTAAACTCTTCACCGCTTTTTTACATACAAACAGATAATAGGTTTCCACCTCCCAAAGAACAATGTCAAGATGATTTCTATGACTGCAGAGCAGCAGTTCTCTAAAGTGACTCTGAAAAAATGCTGTTTAATTAGCAGACAATCGACACGTGTAATATGTAACACAAATGTGTGAGAACTCACATTCAAAATACCCTTATTCAGAACTAATTACACATTGCAGGTTGATCCTATGGTAAAAGGACAGGGTTACCTACCAGCAACAACTGCTGGGCAAAAGGGGCTATTTTAGTATATTTCCTCTATATAATATTTCTTAAATTAAAATATTTTCCCCTCAGGAACAGTACGCTGCACAGGAAAAGGTGAGGCATCGAAGATTCTCATAAAGGGAAACCCAAACATTAATACTGAAAACAATATGTAAAAGTATTATTCCTGTTCCCAAGTTTATGCTGCTAATGGCGTTTACATAAACAGAGCACTGCTTCGCTTACAGAAAACTTAACCTTTTGCTCCAAACTATTCACTTTGATTTCTTAATCGTGGTTCATATACACTGTGTTGTAAAACAAAGGTAGATGTCTTCAGCCGCTCTGGTTTGTTGACACTCATTTAAGATGTGTTTTTTAAATTGTGCGACTAATGTTATTGAATTCAACCTCTCATTTAAGCTGTCACAGAATTAGACAAGCCCTTGCATGTATGAGCTACAGCTAAGCAGGAGCGTGCACCGACTCTTTGTACTGCTTCAGCATGTGTAACAGCTCGAGTTAAGCACACACTTTGCTGAATGAGCACTACAATAGCTAGAGATGTAGATGACCACGAGGAAAATCCAGCACTTGGACAAAAGGAAATATCACGCAGTTTAAGGCAACTTGCACAAAAATCAGATTTTAACTGATCTTGTTAAATAGCTACAAAAGGTCAGACATCTGTGCCCTTAAATTTAACACCCCTTTCCTTTTCTCCATGTCTTTTCACTCCTCCATCCTCTCAGCAACCAGTAGCACATCAAAAAAGGTGCTGTGTGATGGTTCAAGCTGCGATGGTTCAGCCTTTACCCCAGCACTCCCTTGAGATGAAGCAGGCAAGGCTTTTAATCTTACCTGGTGACACATGACTGACTAATACAGTTTCTTGGACCTTCTGACCTCTGAGAGACTAAGGCTGGTTGGGGTCTCAGCCTCTCCAGGTGGCTGGGACATAAGCTTGTGTCACAATATAATCAAAGTTTTGCACAGGTCTTAACTTCTAATATGCACATTTCTGAGTATAAAATGTGTCATTTCACTTCAAGTCAGGGGTAAAAAGGACTTTCATTTACTTCTACTGAAGGCAAAAGAGTGTAATAAGAGCTAGCCTCAAACCCAGTCACAGTGGCATACAACTTTGCTGAGTCAGTGCTGTTGTATTTTCTTGGAGAGAGAAAAATGGTCTAGCTACAGCCAAATAACTTATCTGAAGCTTCGCCTCCCACACAAATTACTAAGCAGTCCTAGACCACTTTGACACTTATACAGTATAACTCAAAATGCCCCTAAATCCAAGTACCTCCCCTTTGAGCTTTGCTGCTCCACTGTTTTTCTCTTTCCTCTGGTTAGTTTTGCAGCAGCAGTAGTCCTCAAGGCACCCTTTAGGCCCTCAATACATCATTTGGTAAATGCGTTTCAGTTTTCATAAACTGCCCTTTCCTACTGGAGTCCCGGACCCACCATGAGAGAGAGGGTCCTGAAACAGAGCTGAGCTGTGTTCAACTGCATGCAAACCAACTGTATGCACAGAGCTCATCAAGAAGTAACAGGGTGAGGACTAGGGAAAGCTGGAGGGAAGGAGGAAAAGAAATCTCAGCTTCTGCAAATACATGAGGCACAATTTTTTCTCATACTTGAGCTGGGCATATAAAACACAAGGCGCTACATTTCCTTCCATCTTCTGTGTTCTGAATAATTAGAGTCTGAGCTCGGATGGGGTGAGGAGTACACCTTCAACACTGGTGATGATCCCAACAATTCAATGTACAAATCACCAGCTGTGACAGTCTGCCATGACCAGCACGAGGACAAATTTTTCCAGCTGCAGATACCCCCACCAACTCACAACAGACTAACCAGGTAAAGGCATGGCTCTGACAGAGTCAAAATACCTCTTTCCAGAGTGTGTTGCAGTGTGCAGTCAAGGTGGTGAGTGACCAGGGGTAGGAGATGGGTTCAGGGTGCTTTCAACCCACTCTACTGTCTCCATTTCCTGGGCCGTTTCCATACAGGGACAAGCAGGGCTACTGAGAACGGAATAGGACAGCACTGGGAGTCATTGTTTTGGATAAAGCGAAAGCAACATTCCTCAAACATAGTATTTTAATTACAAACTCCCTTGAAACAGACTTCAAAGTAACTATGCAGAGAAGGGGGAACCCAACCCTAAAGTAAACCCCGAACCCTAACAGAATAGGAGGGAAAGGCAGAGATAAGCTGACAATAACCCCAGGAAGACTAGAAGCCAAGAAAGCCAGCATGTCCTTTCTCCTCCTGAATGTTTGGCCAGTACATGTGTTGACCTCCAGTACTCAGAGCACCAATAAAAACATTATGTCACCTAGCTGTAGTTGCTGCCCGTTCCTTAAACGTCCCATAAAAAGTTACATCCTTATTTCAGATCAGGCTGTGATCACTGTCAGGGGACCCCAAAGCAAAGCAAGGGTGCTATGGATGCCACCCTCACCCCCTGACCTGGACATGCCACCAGTCAGGGCAGCAGCTCTCCCTCAGGTAGAAAGGACACCTCTGGAGGCTGCGTAAAGGCCACTGCTGAGAGTGAACCCCCCTCTGGGACAAACCCTGGGCATGTTCCTAATTTTCATGGTAAAATGAAAAAGGCACCGAGGCAAAGAAATAGACACTCTTATTTACTGAGAAAATCACCTGAACAGAGCACAACAGTAAAATCATAGCAGCTTTTTACCATGTACATACATTTCAATGAATACTCCCTTTTCCTAATGTTGCCACTGAAACTGAATCCTACCCCAGCATTCTTTCTGTGTGGGAATATTTTTTCTCTAGTGTAATTAATAAATTAGATAAAAATAAATATGGAGCTATAAACCCAGAGAACTCAGTTTTCCGGCCAGATAAACTGGTGAGTTTCAATGAAGTCAGATTACTTAAGTTTACAGAGAAGACTTCAAACTTAAACATTCCACCATCAACACTCCGAATCACCACAAAAATTTTGCATTAAAAAAATGTGAAATAAAACATTTGGAAGGTAATTAAAAGGCAAAAAGCAGAGCATCTAAGCAAAATGTCCATTTACCTCCGTTCAACTTGTCATGCTCACTACTGCTTTAACATCAGTATTTTTAAGAACACTTCTTCCTTTGTGGACTCCTGAAATTCGTTGTTATCCTGTTTTTGTGATATTTCCCATTTGAGTTAGTTTAGACTTCCTCTAGGAACAGAAGCAGCAGTCAGATCACCTGCTGTTCTGAGATGCCTACAATACTGGAGTACAATGGGGTGAAACCGGGACAGAGAGTTAGCCCAATTCTGAATTTCCTGGCTTTGTATTTTTAGTGGGACCTTTCACATAATTTTAATATCCCCATAGGTAGCTGTGCACGCTCTCAGAAAAACACACGTGCACATGCACACTGTACATGTTCAGGAAGAGAGCTGTACATTCTAGCACCAGAAGTTAGTGTGTCAGTGCTGTTTTGGAATGCACAATGATACAGTTTCACAAAAGACCTCTTAGATTCATTACATACAGTAATTTTTTCCCTAAGAGGATTGCCCCCTGTGCAGGGAACAGATTTGCTCTGAGAGCAGAGGCTTCTGTTGTGTGAGAAATGAAGCAGGCAGGGGTCGTGGGGACTCTGAAGCTAGGCAAAGATAAAGAACTGCAGGAAAAGAAATGACGGGAAATGATGGGTTCACAGTTCAGTCTGATTAATGCTGCAATAGAAAAATCAATAAAAGCCTGGTTTCTTCTGAAAATTCTGAAAAGGTGCTTAGAAAGTCACTTAAATCAAGGTTTTCATCTAGTCACTGCTGCATATTCCTCTGTGCGCTCGACTACCAAGCCCTCAGATGCAAATAGACGGCAGTTTTATTCTGAACATACACCAACTGATCAATGCAGACCTTTTTTTTTTTCCATGCCTTTAGTTTCTCACTCCAAAAATGGGGAGGAAATGGAAACATTTGACAAGAATTTGAGAATGTTAAGTATCTTGATGTTTGTGAAACGAAAGAGAAGTACCGTGAAAGCGTCAAAAAGGGCAGAAATCACTCCCAGTGAAGAGCTTGAAGAGCAGCCGTGAAAGGGGCACAGAGTAAATCTGCTGTGAGAGAGCTCCCTTCCTGCTGCTTGACCCCCGAGACTGACCCTTCAGGTGAGAACTCCCTGGAATGATGGAGAAGGAGCCTGCAGGGGCTGGGGCGGGGGGGGAACACAAGTGCAAATTAAGCATTTATCAGAACACACAAGTTTGAGTTAAACTTGTGGAGGGACCCCTCGTTCAGTCATTACACAATTTTTGAGCTGATCAAGTTTGCAATGTTCCTTTCACAGTTTTCAGGATGTATTCATAGTTACCTCATTTCTTATGCCCCTGCTAATGTTTCTGGATGGTGAGGAAAACTATAACTGCTGTGGCCTCAGAATTCTTAAATTTCCAGCTACAGTCTAGAACTCTCTTCCAAAACTGGACAAAACTGATTTTTAAATAGTTTCCCAACGCACACTGGAGTTCATCTCTCGGAGGACAGTTTGTTGAGGGGCTTGAGGAGCAGGGAAGGAAACCACTGAAATTTAACCCTGAACCCCACGTGAACCCAGGGATTGGAGCTGCATATTTTCCACTGTCCTGCCATCTGCTGCTTTGCTGCACATGGTGATCTTTGGCAACCCCACTGAGAGCCGCCTGAGCTACGGCTCTGCTCAGACAGGGTGTAGAAAGAAAAGACACTGAGAATGTCATGGCTGGCTGACCAGACCACTGAGATCAGAGAGATTATGCCTCATTTGCTCACCAAGCCCTGCCAAAAGCAACACCATTTAACTGCAGGTACTCAAAACCCAACAGGCATGTTTAAAGGAATTCTAGCCTTAAAAAGAGGACCATTCATAACGTGCGTTTGTTGGGGATACTGTAGCTACCAGCTTTTGGCAATTATTCATGAGAGTTTTGAAAGAAAGTTTACAGTGCCCAGCACCTCAGGTACAAGTGATATCTGGCAGAAAGCACCATACCCGATTTGCAGGACATACAGACTTGGAAGATGACTCAAGGCAGGAATTAACACAAGGGACTGAATAGCCCAGCAAACAGAGATAAACAGAGAAAAAACATCACTGTTATTTTAAATCAGCTACAGGCTGTTACCTCCCAGCTGTGAAATGGCGCACAGTATGGACGTGTGAGCTTTCGGTACTTATATGCATAACCTTCATATGTCATCTTCTGACAAGGGACCTCCCTTGAGACAGAGCCAAATCTACATTTGTTCCCCAGAGGCTCCAGACGCAGCAGGCACAGAGCCAGCTTGAAAAGTCTGATTTCCTCTGACCATACTCTTCTGAGTAAGGACCCCAACTCTTTCAGGGATAAAGTACCAAACATTTACCCACAGAACTTACTGACATTTTCAACATTATGACTGTAAAAGCGAAGGAGTATTTCACAAGTGGTTTAGAGCCGCTAAGGGTGTTAGACCTGCAAGAAAATAGGATAGAGTAGGATAGAGTTAATGGAGGATTTTGAATCATACCATGCTGGCACCAACTGCCTGTGATTAACGTGTCTCCCTCGTCCTCCCCGATTCTGCCAGAAGTACTAGAAATGAAAATGTAATTGTATATGTGTCTACAACAACATCCTGCCTCATTTCTTCACTCAAATACTGATCTTGGAAATGACTGAGCCTTCTCCTGTATCTGCTTGGGAAAACAAAGTCACTCCAGTAAGATAAGCTTCTCCAGCGGCTGCAGCACTGCACTTGGCAGATGTCAGGGTTGACAAATGTTCTTCTAATTGCAAAGGGACACTACAAAATTGTCCTCTGATGTGCAATAGACAGTCAGTGTCACCCTTTCTTCTTCCCTGCTGCTCTACTGCCTCCACTCTGTCTGCCTCACAGGGAGATCGGAAAAAGAGACAGAAAAAGCCATGTAGGAGGAGGATCAGCATCCTTTTCCCAGCTCCAGCTGTGTTGGAGCCAACACGCCCCATTGTTTTGATGATTCCCGGACCCTCATGGGAATGCCCTGCAGACTTACAGAGGGAGCTTCTGACATCCTTAAGCCATTCCCTCCGAGAAATGTCCCTTCTGTCCAAGAGACGGAGTCCAATACCCCTGACCCCAACCTCTTGTTAGTAGGCTCTGCACCCAGGCAACCCTCAAGGCTCACAAGGAAGTTTTGCTAGTACTGAGTTCTGTAAACGAAAGTCAAGGCAGAGGCAACATCTCAAAATCAGTAAGGCAAAGAGATCAAACATACTTTCCACCATGGTTTTCTCTTGATAGGAATACACAGCTTGAAAAGAGCAGGTCTGAAGTAAAAAGCTACCCTCTAACACTCCCACTTTAAACTCTGCTGCCAAGCTCCACTGAATCAGAGCTGCCCACTCCCACCGTTCTTGCCTCATAACCTCAGTGACAGCCATGCAGCCAGGCAGAGCCACTTTCATAAAATGTACTAAATGAAGCAGCTTTTAATAATAACAAGGATTGGCAGGTAGCCATGTTAGAGGAGGAAAGACCTAGTAGGAATGTCCTGCAGCAAGAAAGTCTCTGCTGTTCTCATTACTGCAAAGGAAAAAAATATCTTTAAATGCTTTTGATTCAGATGATCACTTGACAGAAACGACGGACAAGACAAATGGCTGTGAAACAAGGCAATTGGATTTCCTACTGCTACAATATCTTACTTGGCTCCCATGACACAATTTCTCTGTTATTCTGCCTTGCCATGGTAAAGTAAACTTACAGGCTACCCAGAAAACAGATGAGTGTAATCAGTCCTTTATAAATTATATCCCTTCACTCAAGGAAAGCAAATAACTTTTGCTGCTCTATAATAACTGTTTCTAATACTTCATTTATTCTTTGAATTGTTTATAAAACACTTCAAGAGAGGTCAAGACAAGAGGGCAACAATAATTGGAGATTAAGGAGACTCTGTAAGTATTTTGCGCCTGTGAGTAAACACTTTGGCAATTGTTATGATACAAGATAGATCTACTAAAAAAAATAAGCCTATTTATGATCTTCTTGAACATGCATGTTATTTCGCCTGAGAGAATCCTCATCTTTTGCACAGCTATTTCAACTCAAATTTAAGCAGCTGCAGAGTTGCCTGATGTCACGTGATGGGCAAATAACAATAGATGTATTCTGGCATCCTATGGAAGACACCTAAAGGAACAATGAGCCAAGGGTAACTGATTTTCTTGAGAAGCTTTCTCCAAGTCTCCTGACAAAGCAGGGGCTTTCCTCCTCAGAGACAGACATGTTAAAGTCCACAGTGTCAGGACCAGACAGAACAGAGTCTGAAGAATAGGGATGTGAATTTATGTGCAGTACTGGTGTCTTTGCATGGGGTTTCAAAAATAGGTTTCAAACAAAAGGGGCTGTATTGTCCTCCTTTTGCAGTCCCTGTCACATGGTTTGGCCTGCCCTGGTTCACTGAGTTCAACTGTTCCCCCCAAAACTGCCAGGGCACCACTGACAGGAGCTGTCAGAGCCAGAAGGTCTCCCCTGAGCCTCCTTCTGCCAGGTTGAACTAGCCCAGGTCCCTCAGCTGCTCCTCACCACCCTTGTGCTCCAGACCCTTCCCCAGCTCTGTCGCCCTTGCTTATGCAGGTGTGAAATGCTCCTGTGATTGGATTTAACCCCACCTGTGATTGGAAGCAGTAGCACATGCTGCTTATAGCTATGCAAAAATTCTTACCATAACAGAAGTTATTCTCTCTTCTTCAGAGGGCAATTTTCCCAGACACCAGTCCCAGGAACAAGAGCTGTAGTTGAAACCCCTGCAGTCTTTACTCCCCTTGCACAAAGCCATTCATCACTGAAATAAACCAACCTGCATCTCCATGACCAGGCATGGCTGGACCCTTCCCGCTAGCATGAGGCTGGGAGACAGATGGCTGGGAGGCACAAGGCCAGGGGATGGCCAGGAGGCACGAGGCCAGGCAATGGCTGCGGCAGGCCAGGCAGTGCTGGGAGGCTCCCGCCACAGCACTGCAGGGAGGGCCCAGGGGAGCCGCGCTAGAGGGAAGGGGCCTTCCCATGCGGCAGCTCTGCACCTCAGGGGCCCGAGGGGAGATGAGGGATGAGGGTGGCCCCACACCCCTGCAGCCTGCCCACCATGGCAACAAACTGGCCCCCACCAAAAAGGGAACCGAATAAACTCTGCAGCACCATCTCTTGAGATGCTAAGTGTCACAACTGTGAGGATGACAAATGAGGCTGAACTGCAACACTCTGGTTAACACCAGTCAATATCATCCACACATAGGAAGGACATCTGGATAAAATTATATTAAGTTCTTAAACCCTCAACCCATTGGCCTCTTTGAAAATAATTAAAATGCAGCACATCGGAAAAAAATGCTTCTAAGTCATGTTTCTCCATAGCCGAAAAGAGGTTGCGAAAGAAACCACTTGTGTCCCCTAACATCCCACCTGCCAATTAAAAAGCAACCCCCAAACAAGTTACTGAAAAAGATAAAACAATCAAATTCTGAGTAATTATACAGAAATAATAAACTTAAAGATGACAAAAATATTTGCTGAGGGATTTAGAAGTGGCCAGCACTACAGGCATATCAGCTTACTAAACTGAGGTTACATTCTTAAGTAATTCTCAAGAGTTTTAATGGAATTTAGGAAACAGTATTTTATTCAAAGTACTCTCTTGACTCATTTTATACAATAAGGTTATAAAAATGCAGGTTCAAGATTCAGATTTTATATAATCCTTTTTTTTTTTTTAAATACCACATTTCCTTGATCTACTCAAAGGTACAAGGTCATGTGGATCTAGACACCAGCTCTCTCCAAACTACTCCAGCCTAATACCAGATCAGTACAGATTATTCACACAATTTATATTAATTCCAGTAAAGTCTTTCTCCTTGAAACAACTTATTCCTTGGCACTACCTGTTGGTCAAACCCTGCAGCACTGTCATAAAGCCAGGGCCATACAGCAACCCAAACAGCAGCTGACCCAAGCAGAGAGAGGTGCACAGTGTAACGAACCAGCGCCAAATGATGAAAAAGCTGTTTGGGCATTTTTCCTCAGAGTCAAACTAAACTGAAAACTGTTTATAACAGTTTTGCTTTGTTTTCTAAAATGGGAACTGAACTACAACTGTTACCTGAACCAAAGTCTCTGTTGGACCTAATCCAGAACTGAATCAAGAAGAAAATACCTGATTATTTGGATCAGATTAATTTTCAACAGAGAATTTCCCAGAGGAAGTTCCCTTATCACATAACTTCACATGTCATAATTTTGTATGTTTCAGCTTGAACTGATTCAGAAATACTAAGGCAGATAAATAATTATTGTTCTAACCAAACCGAACTGACTTGAGTCACAGTCAAAGAAAATTCAGATCAGGTTTGAAAATCTGATCAAGGCAACTGAGCTATTATTCACTTACTGGTAATAACTTTCTTTTTAAAATCAATAAAACCAGATTTAGAGTCAGAGCCTGTAAGCACCATGATGCCTCTGTAAGTGTTTGCAGGATCACGGCCCTAACACTCTGTGTAACAGGAACACTCAAAGCGAACTTCCTGCATCATCTGGCTGTATAAGCATATTTTTTCCAAACAGGCTATAGAATAAGAGACATTTTCCTTAATCCATTGAGGATTAATGTTCCCATTTTTCCCCTTAGTACTCTAGATGAAAAATGTATTTTAAAAAGTGTTGAATCTTTCAGTTTTTTTATTCAATACCAATCCTTTTCTATTAAATGCTAAACTACCTGATTTTAACCAGTAGAAACAACTTTAAGTTTGAATGAGCACATTATCGATTTGGACAATTTTGATTCATTCTGCTTTTACAGCAGGTTTTACTGAATGTACTAATTCTTTCATCAGACTTCCATGTACAGGCAGCCATTTCCAAGCATCATCCACATACTCACATATATCCATAATTTTGGAAAAAATGAACATTCCCTGATGACTCCATGGGTGTTGATGCCTGGTTATCACTGTCTATAAATGTGACAGTAAACCAGATGATATCACCACACCACCAAACCCTCAAGGAACCTGCAGAACCAAAGTGACAGGAGACACTGCACTTAGTTGCAAGTAGACCAAAGTTGTGCAATAACTGCATCACACTAATGAACTCAAACCCAGAATTGCTTCATCCTGTGATTTCAAAACAAAGAGCTTATTTTTCCTTTAAGTGCAGTTTAAGAAAACTTAAGAAAAGCATCATTATGACACAGAAGTAAAAATTTAATAATGACGTGTTATCAGTTACTTTTCTGACACTATTTTGGCAATAGATTTTGGATTCACCAGCACAATAAAAACTGTTGTCAGTTCTTTAGTAACACTAGCACTTTCAGGAGGAGGCAGCAAAGGTAGTGCTTGCCTACTGCTATTGCATGAAATCAGGCTTTCAAGTTCCCAGACTGAGTTACTCTTACACCAGTCTGGCTCTGTTTTTCTTAAATATTGCATGGTCTGTGGGGACCATTAAATACGTTAAAAATAAAATATGTGCTACACTATTTTTTTTTGTGAAACTCAAATAGCTTTAAAGAAAAATTACTATTATTTGTACTACATGCTCAGTTTCCTAGTTAATGGGCTCATTCACAGCAGCATCCTCTCCTGAAGATGCAAACAAAACACATGGTAGCTGGCGTCCATTGCATATGATTTAAAGAAATGGACTTGAGACTATGAGAACATTAAAACTGTTAATAAACACAGCATCTGAAACTTGAGGAACACTGCAAATAGAAACCATGAACACAGTGAGGACTGTGATGTCAGACCACGCTGAGCTGATGGTAGAGACACCCTCCTAAATGCAGGAATATCAGCATTTCTATGAGAACACAACAAATAAAGGAGACTCATGGAGCCACCTTCTAGCCCAGATGCATGACAAGCACATGTGATTTTCACCAAGAGTCAGGTGACTCAAATCACTACCTGGAAATGGCAGCATCATATTTTCACAGTCTGCAGCAAACAGCCAGTGTAAGCGGAAGCCCATCATGTACCAGGCAACTCCAGTATCCCTGATAGACACACACATGCCTACCAGTGACTCAGAGTATGGGCATGAGGTGGGGCTGAGAAGAGAAAGGTGTCAGTAAGAAAGAACAGAGAAGATTCATAACTTAAAAGCGACCATTAAAAAAATAAAGAAATACAAAGTAAAATGTGTTACTGACGTTTTTCTCATGTCATCTGGATTTGTTTTAACTCCAAAATGAGCTCTGAAATTTCCAGATTCACACCACCTAGACTTGGGATTAATATAAAATACAAAGTTTCTGGCAAATATTCTCAATCCATCTATTGATGGATATTAATGCAATGATTAAACCCCTTAAATCTCTCTTAATGTAAGGTTTTTAATATAAGTGAGGGGAAAAAAAAAGTATGTCAACTAGAGATCTGAGTTGCTTTGCTGGACAATTCTTTTATTACTTGTAAAACTATTCACATTTAATGTCCTAAAATCAAGTTCTCTCCAGCAAAAATAAAAATCCATCAGCATTCCTGCAGCATTTCTGTAACAGTGGCTCTCAAACTCACATGTCCTAGGGTAAAAAAAATAAGAAAAAGTAGAGAAAACACAATACTGTATTCTGTCTGCTGGCTTGGTCTTAATTTGTTTTTGCACACCAAAAAGCAACCCTGAAGGGTTTCATGGGAAACCTGCTAACTGCAACCCACAGCCCTTTGTTTTCATGGCTATCATTCTATAGGGGTGAGATACAGTACAGATATGCAACCAATATTGCAACATCTAAAGAGCATGTGGTATCAGCTTTAATTACAATAAGTACTTGTAAATTGTTTGAGAACACTCATGCTTTTGGACAGAGATTTTATTTGCCAACTGGTGACTAACAATTAAGTAGAACATATAATTAAAATTTAAGTGTCTATGAAAGGCAAACCCTTGTAAAGGAACTACTTCAGCATGGTTGGCAAGGTGTGCGTATAACAACAATGTGGGAAACACACAGAACTGACAGTTTATACTGCTGTAAGTCCTTGCAACAGAGGTTAAAATCTGCTCCAAAAATCCTTGCCATGAGCTGAACCAGCCTGACACAGGTCATCAGCCAGTCCCACTGTTGAGATTTACAGTGATTTCAAAGCGACACAGGTTGTTTGGAAACAAAGCTTTCACGCACCCTCAAAAAGCACGTAATGCCTGGAATGGGCTGAAACCTATACATGCAACATTTGTCTGTGTGGCTTTGCTTCATATTTTTCAACACACCTTCCTGGAAACTTTCAGTAAAGGCAATCAAGGTAGAAAAAAAGAATTGTTCTTAAGTTCAAAGCAAGCTCTGACCAAATGCACTAACCTTCTCTCTGACCATGGATGAAGTAGCTTAACCTTCCTGTGACACTGCTATAAAATCCCACTATGTGATGAATCTTATCAGAGGTGACATCTGATTATACTGTATTTCTTATTTTTTTGCTTTTAAATGAGCCATAAGATTGCTACAGGTGAGATACGTGCTCTGACCACTCCATTTCCCTTTGCTGAGTTACCTATCTTTCATAACATTTTATTTCCAAGTTTTGAGCTGATATTTAATTAGAGAAAAAAATCCGCCAATTCGTAGTTTAAACCACAAGGAAGCACATGATTTAATGACAAAAAGATGCATCTGATAAGATAATAATTTGCTCAAGGAGAGATCTGGGTTGCAAATGCAGCTGTTCCAAAAATCTAAACCCACAGGCAAGAAATTAGTTTTTCTACGAGCCATATCCATAACTACTTAGATAAACTGGTGATAGACCTCAGAAAAATGCATCAGATAGAGAAGCACAGAACCAGAGCTACTTTGAGATTGAAAGGGGAATAAAAGTTAAGAGATGGTAAGAATTCCCACAAACTATCATCGCAAAGACCGAATCAAAAAGGTTTCAGTAATTAGACTGTTCAACAGACTATCATCCTTCATGAGTTACTCACTTGAGAAAAATATCATTTTATAACCTGATTGAATTGATGTTCATGATTGTTTCACTCCCATATGACACAAGTTCCACAGCATTGCCGAGGACTACCTGGATGCCCAAAGCTAAGGGCACGCAGAAATATTCTCGGCCTTCGGCTCTTGTTCCAGAAGTCTGGTTCTGATTCTAAATCAGAAGCTGACAGCGGAAGCCCACTCATATTTGGTGTGATTCATAGACCAGTTCCGGCTAGTACTAGGAAAGCAACACTAGACACTTAAGATGACTTAACAGCAATATAAAAATCAGAGAAAAATCTCCTCATACTGTGATGTGCTCTGATCAGCACTAATTAGTCAGCATCGGGTTTAACATCAGCAGAATTAACTAAATTAACTTATTTTGTAATGTTGGATCTTTTTCAAGGGGATAAAACATGCACTTAGGTAAAACAGTAGAGAGGTATTACCTGGCAATTCTCTATTATGATAGTCAATATTACTGCAAATCCACCTGTTCAAGCAGCCCCTAATGCCCACATTTATCCCCACTGACATTTGACTGCATGCGTAGATAAGCAAACACCTGCATGGATCACTTTGCAGGATCCATCTCACAGCAGGGAGAAAAAGCCCATAAGAATGCATGTCTCCAGGACACTGCGTGCTTTCTCTGTTGAAACACGCAACCTGAGAAGCATGGAACAATCTTGGCTGCTCTATAGCACACAACTGAGTATCTCCTTTGACATTGCCACGGTACCTTGCCATCAAGTTCTCCATATGCCAGGCAGGAGAACCCTGATGATCCTGGCCAGCCAGCGTTCTTCTTATCCTGTGAGGAATCAGCAAGGCACAAACAACACTCTGTTGACTTTTGCTATTCAAAGATACCCATGGGTTGGGAAATTTTGTATTAAATGAAAGAGACATAGCTCTCCACTGAAAGTTTTACACATTTATGTCTGTCACAGTCCTACACCATCAAAAAGAGCCAAGCAAAAGCCTGTACCATAGTATTTCCGGTCATACCAAGTTGACCAAGCTCCTCTTGCACAGAAATTGTGTAAGGAGAGTAGCAATTAGTCTCCTCAACCAAAGGAATGAGAAAGGGAAATCTGGCAGATGTTGGCTACATCTCTTTACAGGAGATGCAGAAGAGCAGCTGTCACAGTGGGGATTGTAGGGATTTCTCGTGAAAGTTGGTAGCAGATGTCACCATCTGCTTCTGTCTTCTCTGTGAAATAGAGGCAAAAGGGAGACTGAAAGCTTGTTAAAAAAAAAAAAGGTAACAACAAAACCCATAAATTCAAAAGGTACCCAAACATATTTACAGTGAATAGGGGAACCTTTTATCCCATTCCCCTTGGCAAACCTGTGATACAGATGAACAATAAAGCAAAGAACTCTCCCCATTCTCTTTAAATCATGATTTCTTTTCATTTTAATCGTACTACATGTACTCTGACAGCATTCCGCTTGCAATCTAACACCTAGCCATTTCCTCCCAGGCTGAGAGAGATCACAGAAATGAGCAGTTGTATCCTTTCCCTCTGGCTACGCAGCGATGGTCTGATGACAACTGCTCTACCAGGGTTGGTATCAGACAAACAAAAATTCCCTACTGAACGATCTACACAGTGATGTCATGTGTGTAGGCAAAGTATGTATCACTCAGGGAAAAAGAAAAGCCAACAAAAAACAATCAAAACTTCTGTTGCATTGTGTCAGGAAACATGCTGTACATGTTTGTACATCTTGGCAGATAAAGATCAGATGAGGCAAGCAATGAAGTGGTTAACCAAATCAGCAGTTATCTCAGACATCCGAAGGCACATCTTGTAAACCTCAGAAAACTTCTTACACAGAACTGTGAAGAAAAAAGTAGGGCCTTGTCTGGGAAGAAACAAATGACAGTCAACAAGTAGTTTGCTTTCTCAGTCAGAAAAGAAGGTATTAGAGAGATCCAGAGACTAACAAAAGGACAGGAATCTTTCCAATGGTTTAAGAAAGGCTTGGATCAAGCCCCATCTTTCCTGAAAACTAGACTTGCTAATTGCCTCATTCTCTCCCACTTTCAAACCCGTCATCTGACTGAACAGAAATACCTTTCCAATATTGCTATAGGGCAGACATTTCCACACTGGAAATACTGGGAGCCATGCTCAGCCACCACCAGCAACTTGGTGGCCAGCACCACCCCCCTCTGGGATCTGATAATGTTGTTTAAAAAAAAGAATGGCATTCTGGGAAAGTTTTGTAGGTTTTCTTTTGTTTGTTTTTGGAAATACCTTGTAACTTACTACCACTGTAGAGAGCATTTTGCTTTGCAGCTACTGTCATATTTAGACAATAAATAAGCTTTAGAAATGGAAGATCCTGTTCTCATTTGGCATTGCCAGAAATCGGGAAACACTTGAGCTATACCTGGCTAAAACTGATGAAAGTCACTGAAGAAATCAGCTTTAGCAAGGTACCTGGCTAACACAGGTCTTTCACCCAAAGCAAGCAAATGATGCTTACCTTACATTAGCAGCCCATTACTGGAGGTACTGTGCCAGACCATCAGTTGGCATAAATCCACATGACCCTATTCACTTCAGTGCAGCTGTGTTGATTTACATGAGCTGAAAAGCATGTACTGGTCAAAAAGTGACTATTTCATCTTAGAAAACTATGAAAGTGACTAAGAAATGAAAGGCAGTATGTATAATATAAAGAAAAAAAAAAAAGAAAGGAAAGTACTACAGAAAGGCTCAAAGTAGATGTATATTTTTTTAAGATTAGTGTGACATAGCCATTCATTTTACTCTGTATGAGATTTTCGTTAATACTCTCTGTTGTTACATACAGAGTCTCTCTTGAGTGTGGACCCAAGTATCTGTGCAATTTAATAACGCTGTTCTATTCCCAAATTAAGATGTAAGGCTCAGACAGTGGATTCAATCAGCCTGGAATTTATCACTGGTGTTTTTTGTAAGGTTACTGTGGCTGTCAGAACATGAAACATCAGACTTAAAAGCAAGCCCACACAGTGAACTGAAGTGCTCGATTTGCAGCATGGTGTCATACCTTCAGAACTACTCCTGTTACGGTCTCTCTCTTGTAGAGCAAGATAAAAGTAGAAAAGCAAATGAACTTCTCAAAGCCATCAGTGCTCTCAAGCCTCGGTAATTTTGAGAAATAGGAAACCTCCCCTATTAGACTTAAACACTCTTTACCCTTATGAACTCTGGGCAGACTTCCCTATTATTATACAGGCTATGCGAGATTAACTGCTGCTGCTCCTTTCCCAGTTAACACCGGGAAGGCTAAGGAGGAGGACTGGTATTCTGAAATAAAAAGTGTACACTCCTGAATTCCCTTCTCAGGGAAGCAGCCCTTGAGATGACACAGTTCTCATTTCCATTCGTCCGGTGCATCGCTGCCTCAGAAGTACAATAGGTGAACAGGGTATGCAAAGAGATCATGAAGTGAACTCTGTATTTACAGTTGCCTGCTCAATTCAGCCTCAGTGACCAGCTGCTAACAGCCCTTTGGCAGACAACCGCAGTTCACCCTCCTTCACCACAAGTACCGGCACTTCAAACGCAAACAATTCTGCAGTCAATCTCAGGCCACAACATTGGCTGCCCGGCACCAAAAATGCATCCTGTTCGTGCCGACCACCGCCTCATAGCATAACATGCCTTGTGGATCCCTGCCTATGAGAAGTACGAGGACGTGCCTTTTCACCGTCTTTCCCTATAAATACATTCACTACAGAAAGCTTACAGAAATTTTCAGATGTATGATTAACGCTTCAGATGCAGGGAAAAAGTCCACCCTGTCTGCTGGTGCAGTTCAACTCTGCACATCAGCAAGGGGCACCGCCACAGCCACTGCTCTCCACGATTCCCCGGCACTGTGCTTTGTGGGGGACGTTGTATTCCGTCAATTCAGTGTAACACTAAACCAAACGGAATAATGTTATGGAATATTGGAATAAAATATATATTAGTTTAATTATTCCCAACCTCTGAAATCAGTAAAATAAAATAAAAAAAACCCAAACCATAAGGCATTTTAAAACTTCTGTGTATATTACGATCTCTGCACAGGAATTAGAAATGTCAGCTAAATCCTCTTTTCCTCCCAAAGCACCTTTGCAGCTTTCAAAAACATTAGGAAAGTGAAGAATGGCTACTAAGAAACAACCTCAGAGCTCTTTTTCTTCCATTTTCTTCTCAGTATACATCTTCAGACTTTCTCCCATAAAAACACCAAGCAAATGGCCCTGGGTTGTGGCTACAGTTGCTCTCAGGGCACCTCCTCCCCTGAAGGCAAATGGTGCTAGATAAAACCATTTCTGAGACAAGATTCCTGTTTGTGGCATAAAGGGTTAAAACTGCACCCAGCACATACACACAACCAAACCATAGACTGAGACTTCAAAGCACAGACTTGGGTTCTCCGAAGGGACTTTAAATGTGTTGAAAAGGGACTTTGGGGTGGAGTCTCCACTGCAGCAGTGTCAAAGCTGGAACAAATGTCAGAGGGGTCAAACCAACATTGAGCACTGAGGAGTTTCCTCCTTCAGGACGGCACAAGCCTATAGGGAAGCAGCACAAATGGTAAAGGCGTTCCTGTAAATTCCATCTCATCTTGCAGCTCAAAGTTACTAGAAGTCATGCCAAGCAAATATTTGTCATTGCATATCCCCTCATTCTTTATGACGGTCAGAATGTTTTAATTGTATAATGATCACTCAGGGCAATCTGGACATCAGTTTACAGCACACCAATACTGTGTCACAGAGAGCTGTTTAAAAGAAAGCAAAGCATTAGGACTTCTAAATGAAACAAACTGATGAATTTGATTATCTCCATTTTGAACTTGTACTGTCATCTGGTCCACTGAACGGACCCACCAACTTCTACCACCATTCAAGGCATCGCTGACTGCAAATGCTGCCTACCTAGTATAGGTTTTGCAGCTGTAACTCCCAAGGACTGAAATCAATGTTTAAATCCTATTGACACGATTCCTCCCCCTCCCCCTTTTTTTTTTAAGCAGAGTTGCAATTATAGTATTATATTGTATAAAATAATATACAAATATTATTTTATATTTTGTAAGTATGATTAAAATTATATTTTGTGCCAGACTATAATTTATGTAATTGCATTCCTGTAAAACTTGAATTCCTTTTCCCTTTAGAAACAGACCATAATAAAAGGCTTCTCCACTGAGAATCCAGTTTTCTGTGTTAAAGTTCAATTTCAGAGTGCTTTCTACAGTCAAAGTATATAAGGGCAGAGGAAAAATATCATTGTTTAAGAGACTTTTAATCAACCATGGACTCTTACTCAAACTAACTGCCAGTATTAATTGTTCATAAAGTATTGCAGGAGGAAAAGGGATGATTAAGTGGTATTTAAGCTGCATTGCTATTATGGATTAAATAGAAAGGCATTTTAAAGCCATCTTGTTAAAAGCCATCTCGTTAAAAGCCA
>JAAGNO010023447.1:0-64250 GCA_033439905.1 Ceryle rudis | reverse complement strand
AAGCTGCATTGCTATTATGGATTAAATAGAAAGGCATTTTAAAGCCATCTTGTTAAAAGCCATCTCGTTAAAAGCCATCTCGTTAAAAGCCATCTCGTCAGAAGGCATGGGCCATAATCCACACATTTTGCAAAACACACCAGAGCATATCGATTAGTCTTATGCATTTAAAGGGTCTGTTACTTTTGCCTCCTAATTTGACATTTACACACAAATAAACATGAGTACAAGTCACACCTGAAATTGCATCTGTTGTGCAGTTGCCCATCTAAATGTTTAGGAAAACTGCCTTGTAATGTGTCATTTTAACATGTTAGCCTTAACTTATCACCAAGGGAGAAAGAAAACTCGGAGATGTACTGATGCTATTGCCATCTCACGAGAGCACTGACACATGAGATCAGATGCACCAGCCTCCCTGCAGCATCAGAAGGCTACAGAGGGGAACATGATGCTCAAAAGGGAAAGCTGCTGTTCCGCAGGCTCTGAAGGTGCCCAAGGGGCTGCTCTGAATGCCTCGAGCAGCCTACAAGTCATCGTACCCTCCCTACAGAATTCTTTTTCAAGTTTAACTGAAACCTGTGGATGCATTGCTTCCTTTTTCCGGTCAGATGTCCGCAAAGTTGGAAAAGGTTTCACTTGAATTTTCTAACCTCTCCTGGGGCTTTCGTGATTGAAGAGGATGCCGTTCACAGCGAAGAGGTTGTAGGCCTCTCTGAAGTTCACCACGATCCAGTAGGCATACAGCTTTGCTGCTCCTACAAAAGAGTGGTAAATAATTGTACATCCGCTCTGCCTGCATGCGGCCCAGACAGACTCACACACACATCTCGCTCACATGCAGGGCGAAGCCCGCATTTCAGCAGCGAAGGGCATTAGGATTTGATTCATTCCCTCTATGTGTCACATTTCATGTGGAAACAATATACAGCCCAATAAACAGCAGCTGAACAGGAAAATGCTCCTTTTCTGTGCAGCCTCTGAACAGGCCAGGAAGCGTCAGGGCATTTTCTCTCTTTTTTTCTTACACACACTCAAGCATAGCACTTTTTCTTTTACAATATAATTAACACAGCCTGAGCGTGTGAAATATGCCACTGTGGTGACCTCTGCTAATACTATTAAAAAAAAAAAACAACAAAACACCAAAAAAACTTTGGAGGAATAAAAGTGAAAATCTGGTGCCTTAGCACTCAAATTGATTTGAAACTTTATCACCAAAATCCTCCACGCACATTGCTTTAATAAGTGTTTCAAATTTCATGTGAGTTCATGAAGGAAGAAGTGAGCTCTTGGGATTTTTTTCATCTAAGCAACAAAAAATGTAAAACCTTATCGCTTCAGTAGAATATAAAACCTTATCGCCTCAGTAGTATCTCCCAACCCTTTGTGAAGGAAGAGCCACTCTTCCCCCCCCTCCACGAGAGCTCTCTACTCTTAGCTGAATGAACACGGTCTTGTGAAGTGAGATGCTAATTTCCAACCCCCGGGCAATGGCAGCAAATACTTTTTATATAGTAATTCATAGAGGTATGCCTCTCGACATGTCTAGTCACTTTAGCTCTGTCATCATTCTCATCTCACACCCAAATGACTTCAGCCCTGAGACATGATCTGGGAGAGCAGGCAGGCAGACAGACACTACACACACAATCAGCCATCCTCACCATAAGGCGATCGTGGGTAAAAAGGGGTGGTCTCCTTCTGTGGGATTTCTTGCACTTTTCCAAAAAGTTCACTGGTGGAGGCTTGGTAGAACTTCACAGAGTTGATAAGGCCGCAGGTCTTAATAGCATCAAGGAGCCGTAAAGTGCCAACCCCATCAACATCAGCAGTATATTCTGCGAGGTCGAAAGAAATCTTGGGAAGAGAAAGAAATAAAAACCCACCAATTTTACTGGGGGAACCAGAACATGCTGTGATCATGTACAACCACACAAAGTAATACATCACTTGTCACAGACCATTGAGGCACTTTTATACGCAGTAGATGCTCAGTTTACAAAAGTACCCTCAAAGGATTTCTAAGGATAAACAAGCAGTTCCATAAATAGCAGAACCAAAAGACTGGTGTTCCCTGATCCCTCTCTCAGGATTATTTTCCCATGTGAAGCCAGGGGTGAGCCTCCCCACAGCAGGGGCATTGTCGGGCACCCACTCATCGCCACAGCTGCCAATTTGGACAATATTCACTTGGGCTTAATATCTTTGACAAACTTTAATTCTGTTAAAATTGTCCATAATATATTAAAAAAAATTAGGTTAGATTGACAGCATAAGCATATACTTTAGAAAAACACAAACTTTAAAAAAGCTCCGAAGTTTTGCGATTTAAACACACATCAAAATGGAGAGAAGACTGGAAGTGCCTGCTATCAAACGAGACTCCCGGCCCCATGTGACTAAGGCTGCTTTCACAAAGAGGTTAGGGGGATGGAGAAATGGGAGAGCAATGGGTGGAGGTATCCAGAAGAAACCAAACAGCTGACAAATACTTCAAAGTACAACTATCGACCCAGGCGCACTGCTGGCCGAAGACTCCTCTTTCTCTCCCCACTCCAGAAGTTCTCAGTTATCTTTATGAGGATAAACTTTCCTCCCTCCTTCTACATCCTCTCTCCAACCCAGGGATTTTGCTCTGTATGCCAGTTTTCAAAAACGTGTTCCCCATTTATACTGTCAATGTTATAAAAAATGAAAGGCAAATGGACCTTTAGAGAAATCTCCTCCATTGCCCTGGCCCAAGGAAGAATGACTCTCCCTACGTACCCATCGGCTGGCGAGTGACTTTCAGGAGGAAGCTCTAGAGAGATAGCAGCGTGACAGTCTCCTTGCATGGTCTAGGCTAGAGGTTAGCAGGACACTGCAAAAGTCACACAGTACAAATCCATGATCCCCGCTCGTCATTAGTCCTCACTGGCAGGGTAACCACTGATGGAGCAGAGGGTAGGTGACCACAGCTGAGCTACCACAGTCAAATCAGCAGGAAACCTGTCACTTGCCAGATATGATTTCAGGCTCTTTGCAGACTCAGACAGATAGCCCTGTATTCGTTCCTCCTGTTACGCCACTTTCCCTATTCAGTAATCACTAGAGGTTTAAGGCTTATTTAGACAGAGATGAAATAAAACCAATCAGATTCATTTGAATTTGCACTTATGGTTAATTCAATACAGGTATGAAATAATCTAAATTGTGTTACTGTGCTCCAAAATAAAAATGTTCTCAGTTTTGAGCTGAAATAGCTACTGGTTATGAACAAAAACAAACTTTGTCTTTATTTTGGTTTTAACCAAGAAAAAAAATGCCCAAACCTGATACTTTGGCTTGTTAACCTGGTATGACCCAGCTGAAATTGAGCATGGATCTACAGAGAAGTGCAGAGCACTTTTTGTTTTAATCCATTTGGCACAAAGAGGACAGCCACTTGAGGTGTCTCAGCTTCAGAGTAGCTCTCAGAGTTGCTGTGTGAGTAACTCTGGGGAAAACATCTTAATGAGTAGGTGATACAGTCAATAATGCACTAATGAACATAAAATGGTCTATTTACCACATGGCTAGCACCTTCACAGAATCACAGTCACATCCCAGCTCTCTAACTAAAGGCAAAACACTAATTGTAGAAGAATCAGGAATTTACCTACATTAAGGAATCATTTACAACAAATAACCTGATAAAAACACCACCCTGATATGCAAGTATTTTCCTTACAAGTTCTGCTCCAAAGTAAACAACACAAATAACAGAGGTGATCTTGAATCAAAGACCCCAGATTAGTAAACCTCCTACCCAGAGAAAGCAACGAGCCTGTGGTGGCAGCACTGGGAACTGCTCTCCCTGGCTGATGCAGAGACCAATTTCACAAGAGATGATTTTCCCTATTGCCTCATATATGACCTCAGTCTTCACCTAGAAAAATCACTCCCAGGGGTGTGAGGTAACTGTGCCTCCATGCTGGCTGGGTCGCAGTGTCCCCAAGCTGACAAAGCTGTGGGCCTTTTTGGTAGTGTTGTAACACGGACTGTTGTTCACCAGGGACAGGACTCAGACCACTGAACTTGCTTCATTATGGACTGCAGGTTAGACTAGTAGGGCATTCGTGGAAATAAAAAATGTGTTTATCCACTAAAACCTCCCACACCAGAAACCCGGACTGTTAAGCAGTGTAGGGGCAGCAACATGGCAAATACAGGTAAATGCACACTGGATTTTAATTTCATTCTAATACAAAGTTAACAGTGTAAGACAGTTTTATTAATACTGGATTAAGCAGTTACAGATGAAGCAGGACAGAGCAGGAGGAAGTGCTGAGTTATCCACTACTACATTATTTCCCTCTCCTTATACATGTCATTTTATGCTAGACCACCAGGAATAGTGGAGTAAAAAAAATAATTATGCATGGACGTGTTTAAGAGGGATGTGCAAGAGAGAACTGAGATGTGTGCACAACCAAAACCAGACCAGGGTTTGAGCTGAAGAACCAACTACAGAATCAGATTCAATAGATGTTACACACAGAAATAATCTTCACTGGAGCACTGAGGTCAGTGGGATTACCTAGGAGTGTAAAAACTTCACAGAAATGCTTGTAAAGGCAGGTGTATGGAGGCTGAAAACAAGCCACACTTCCTGAAAAATTAAGCATTTATACAGGGGAAAAAAAGAGCTTAGGTAATGCCTACAGATGAGAGTTTTCAAACAGCCTGATTCATAACAACAGTCTTAAGTACCTGAATTAGACAGCTCATCTCCCTCTACACCAACACAGTGGTGAGCGAGCAGAGACACTCTTGATCATGTTTTGATCATGTGTATGTAACTACATACACACTAATTTTTTAATTTAGCTACCTAAGACAGATGCTCCATCCTAACCTCAAACATCCCAACCTGTCAGCTCCTGCCAGCGGCGTAAAGCAAGCCATGCAACTAACAACCATTTTTTGAAGACAACACCGGGAGTTTTTGTAATGACTGGAGCAGGAAAAATCCACTGCTGGATTCATCCCTAACATAATACACTTCAAATACATTCTTGGGCAAGTAAAAATTTCCACAGCAAGGCTTACCTTTTACCATCCTATGGAATGATAAAATTTTCTTGAGAAAAGCATATCTCCGTTAGCTATAACTTTCCTAGAATCACAGGACACAACATGAATACACTGAACAATGTTTTCACAGCTCCAAGAGTTTTGTGAGCTGGTTTCTACCTTTTGAATTTGAACTCGTTTCCACTCTCCCATTTCTTTCTTTCTTTATAATAGTCAGATTCAATCTCTACAAGAGATTTAAATTTAACAGACCAATGTTTTAAATATGATGTTTCCCAACAGATCATTCAAAACCAAGCTTAGCAAGGTCTTTAACAAGATTTAGAAGCTTACTGAAAGCTACCTAAATGAAAACATGTGGGTCTTACCCTTCACAAGAACACATTCCTATCATGTCTATAAGTACTACAGACAAGCCTGCAGACTTTAAAATACTGCTTCTGACCAATGTGTTGTCAACAGCGGTGACATTCTGAAAATAATGATCAATTCAGCACAGACGTTTGGCTTTGTGAGATCCTTCATCTCTGCTTTGTCATTTGGAACAACCCAACAGATGGTCTACACCATATTATCTATTACCTTCCAACCAAAACCAGTTTGTGCCAGCAGAATATCCTTCAGTGCTCTACTTGAAGAATAAAAATAGCGATTTGAAATTTCAACTTCTTCTTACAGCCTTCTCAGTTTCAGAGAATGGGATTTCTGGAAGGCTGGTGTCACAGAAGGGAAGCCCCAGGAGGAAATTGGGTAACATAAATTATTCTTCTTTCACTATAAAAACAAAGGTGGCTAACCTAACTATAACATTAAAATAAGCATCCTTTTCCCCTTGAAAAAGCTTAAGAGTAGATTCTTTAGTATTATCAGAGCAGAAGATACATGTGATGTCTCTCTAAGCATTAAGAAAGGTTTACACCTGAGAAGCAAATCACAAAATGGGAAAATGCTCAGAAATGTTTCAGTTCTCACAAGTTTCACAGCAGTTTTTTTTTTTTTGTATTATTTAAAATCAATTCTGTTTGCTCTGAATATTCAGTGTGCCTTCCACTGCCAACATAAACCACTGGGATCACTTCTATCATCTCAGTAAACAAAATGCTCAGCCCCCAGGAACAGACATGAAGAGTGCAGCATTCCAGCTGCTATATCTAACACAAACCACAGGCCAGGCAGCCCTATGAAGTCCTACACACTGGAAAGAAAAAAAAAAAACCAAACCAACCAAAAAACACAACAACAAGCTAGGGATTTTTAGGAAATCCAAAGAATCTGGGGGGAGCTGGGAGGTGTCATGATGATGGGGAAGAACCTATACACCTACAGAAATGTCAGGTAACCTTCTAGGAGAATATGACAATTCCCCCCAATGCCTTAGCTCAGAATGAATGGTTATCTCATTGCCCTCTCACCCAAAAAAAGTAGCTGAAAGATACAAAAATCCTCTAAACAGATACATATTTATTGTTACATAAAAAAATAAGCAATTCAATATCTCTGAACTGCTTATTATTAAGCAACACTCTTAAAGCCCTATTCAATTTCTTAGCTAAATAGAAACTTAACTGAAAAAACGACTGAAATTCTGGATAAAAGGAATATGCCTGCTGTAGATTTGACTTCTTTCCTATTTCTTTCCCTGTTCCCTCATTAATAAAACAGAACAAATAAAGTGATCAGTTCAAAATTAGAGTAATGCTGCAGCAATACTACTGCTGGCTTTTCACTGGGGTGGCAGGGAAGAGGGGGGGAAAAAAATCAACCCAAAGCAGAGAATAAGCTTGGAGAAATACTCCCTGAGTAGTTAAAGTTTTATATTTATCAGACTAGTAGAGGTTGATAGTTGGACTCATTATTCAGTGTCTTTAAAAAGGGACCCCTCCAAGGCAAACTGCAGGCACAGGTGTAAATCTGGCTCACGAGGTCATCACAGTCACTGTCACCTCTAACGCTGGCATATGCTTCACCAGTTACAAGGTAGAAAAGAACCATAAATTGTTTATTATTTTCAAAATTCTAATGCCACCATCCTTAAATTGGAATATCCATTCTCCATCTCAATGAAATAAACTGCTACAGACTGTACAGTTTTCATGGCTGTTGACTGTGGATTGAAAGGTGTGTTTTGGAACAGATCTCCACGTAAAGGTAATTTGTAACTTGTTAATTATGTTTGTTAATGCTTATTGACAAGCTAATTTAGTGGATTAAGAGAACGTAACAGACTGGATTAAAAGAGAGTTGCCCAGAGACAGGTCAAAAGGCAACAGAAGCAAGTTGAAACATGAGAAATTACAATTAGATATTAGGAAAAGTGTTCACAACATGGGTAGTCTAACAATGAAACAGGTTGTGCAGATGAGCTGTGGCGTCTCCACCCTTGGAGACGCTCAAGACTCAACCAGATGTAGCCCTGAGGCTCCTGCTGTAAACTGGCCCTGCTCAGTGGAAAAAGCTGGTCCAGGCAACAGTCAGAAATTGCTCCCAAACTCAGTTATTGCACAATTTTTAAGAAGACGAGGAGATAGGACCACTGCAGTGTGGTTCAGTGTTCGGACAGGCGGCACCACCTGATGAACAGAAAATGGATGCACAGGGCGCACAAGCGAGGCCTGCGCTTGCAGAACGACAGCGATTTCTGCTGTGGGGGTGGAGCTGCTCACAGCAGCTTTTCAGAGGCACATAGTCCAACTTGCTATTCAACATATCTGCTCCACAGAAGAGCTTCAGATAGAGGAATGTACAGATGCGATAGTAAAAAAATACCAAAGCAGAGGAGGATGGATATCACAGCACATGAGATTCAGTATGGCCATAAACCCTTGTCACAAAAATGTAACCTCTCCATTAGTTTTGCTTATCTTCTCATCCATTTGTTATTAATTGATGGAACTGGAGAGTTGTCAGGGTTATGTGATGCAAGGGATTTATCTTGCAGAACAATCTCCAACCCACTGTTCAAAGTCTTCAGTTTCAAATTAGAGATTATAAAAGAAGCTTTCAAAAAAGCAGCATCAATTCTTACTCGTCTTCAGCATGACTTTGTTCAGGGATCATCTCAACAGTGTACATGTTTACCCAAGTTTTTAGATGTAAGGCACTTGCAGCAAAATCAGGATTGGTTCTGATGCTTCCCATTTTGTATCTTCAATGGCTAGCGACACTGTAATACCCTAAAAGCTTTCCTGCATACTGAGTCCAGCTGTGCTAGAAGCTTTCAATGCTATTTAGTAGAAAGAAAAAGGGGCAACTAGCAGAGTCACCAGAGAACACTCAAAGGGAGTGGTAAGAAGATAGCCAATTCATTTTGCTTTATATGTACCAGGGGAATAGAGAGCTATGAATAAAATGCATGCAGGGAATGCAGTTGCTTTGAAAGAAATAACACCATTTTTACTCACTTTCACATACAAGGAAATGAATTTAAGATGCACAGGCTATTTAAATTTCTAACATGACAGATAGGTTATAGTATTTTTCCCCCCCACACTTCTGATGGTTTTAAAAAACCCACAGTCATCCTTGCTTCCTCGGTGCTTTCAGAACACAGAGTTCTGCACAGAAGTGACAGAAACATCATCACAAGCAGAAAGAAAAAAGAAAGCAAATCCCACAAAACTCAACAAATCTTCACTGCCCATCTGCTTTATGATTTCGATTTTTGACATATCTGAATATGGACTATGGTCTTTTTTTTCTTAAGGGCATTTAATCTGGAAATAAAATGTACTGAACAAATACAGAATCTCAGTAGAATCGTTTCTCAAATTTTTCAAATTCGAGTAAGTGTAAATTTAAAACTGGCTATAAAAATGTAAACTTTTTTTAACAAAAATCAAATTTTTTGTTACTTTTTCCCCGCTCCCCACGCATTACCTACCAGCAATTGTCTGACCAGTTCTCCAAATTCTATTTGTCATTATTTTGGGTTGGCTTTCTGTGCTATACCCACCTAGTAACTGATGTAGCACAGCTCATGACAAAAAGACAAGAAAAATGACTGACTGTTGGTTAAGTCACAGAAGTCATTCTGACCAAGCTGCACACACTCTGAATGAAGCACCTATAGAGATACCACACATACATAAAAACCCCCACCACCTTCTACAATGTTTAACAAATCTTTTACTTCTTACTCTAGGGAAATCTGTCATTTTTCATTTGCAAAAAGAAAAAGCATTTTCCTCTCCTAGCAAGAACTGCTATCTCCTTCCTTACAGCTAAATGGGGGTTGAAAGAGCTTCATGGGGATATTGCAAGAAAGAAATGAATTAGATGAAGGTGCATCTATTACTTATTAATGGGACCACAGACGAAATCAGCCAGACTGCCCACAAATGTGCCTGCATCAGCCACTCCACAGGCACAGCCAGGTCACTGTAAAGCACTGTTATATTTCTCTGTGGGGCCAAGGTAACGCTGGCTGGAAGCACTCTTCAGCCACAGCAAATGCAAGATAAAGCAACAGATCTTGGCTCTTTTCTGTCAGCTCCTCTAAAAACAAATCCCTTCATTCATCGCAGCCTCACAGTGGGCAGGAACCTCAGCTCCGACCATGCACTGCAGCTGGTTACGCCGTGGTGCTTCGGCTGTGCCTGAGCTTTCAAAACAAGCAGCATTTCAGAGAGACAAAGAAGAACCCGAAGCTGTGAGGAAATAAATAAGGATGTGCCTATACACATGCACAGAGAAAACCAGGACTTCTTGTCTCAGGCACAACTACCTAGGGAATGTCCCCTGCCCTGAAGCACCTGGGGGGTTCAGAACTTAAGAGACCAACACCTGCAATGGTGTGGCCAAGGAGATGCCAAATACTCTACCTAAGTGGGCAAGCCATTATCTGTGCACTCAGCATGTTCTTAAAGTACTAAAGTCTGCACAAAGATACCACCCTTAGAGAAAAGAACTGTAAAAATACAGCTTCTAAACCAATGCCATCAGTGGAGCCCAGCTCCTCACTCACTCTCCTCAGTGAGTCCCTATTCTCCCCTCATTCACCATGGGCTCTAATCACAATTCTTCCTAAAGTTATACTCCCATGGAGCTAGTTCTGCTTTCTGGTTTGCCATAAAGCAACCCAAAACTACACCCACTTCTCCTCAGCAGAGATGTTTTCAGCACACATCTGACTTACAACACATAATTAATTTCTGGGGCTTTTGTTCATTTTCACTCCATGTGCACTAAGAATTAAATTGGGATGGCTAATTGCCCAGAGCAAATTGGATGGATATGCATATACTGACATAAGACATGCTCTCAGAGTTGCCACCTTCCCAGTTCCCGCTCCAGTACTCCAGCAGGAATGACTAGGAAAATGAATGGACATGCAACAGCATGCCCAGAAATAAGTCCCCAGGGTGGGGTTTTTTTGGTTTTCTTTTTTGAACAGGGGAAAAAAATTTGCCTTTTCTTGCATTGCATAAGGCAATCTTCTATGAAATTTCACTCCAAATCATCTCAAAGAAAGGACAACAATTCCAAAAATAATCTATTTTTTTTTCTCCACAAAACCAGCAGCATTCTTTACCTTTCCCTTGTTCTTGAGAACAGCTGACATTAAAAAACATTCTTTAAATAAATACAGTAGTCTGAGGTTTATAATTGCCCTGAACGAAAAACACTGAGCTCTTTAAATTTATTAAAATTACAAACAACAAACCAAATAAAACCCACCCCACCTTGAAATGCTCAACTTGGTGAACCATAGCAGATGAGCATTAATACCCTCACCTGCAGTGCATGTGCAGGCACTACATGGGATTAATTTTAAAATCAGGGTATTAATAGCATCCAAAAACAGAGTAGCTGATGATGGCTTTGTTGGGAATGATGTACTAAACCTGTAGAAACAGTTTGCAGTAAATTGGCAGTAACACCTATTTTAACATTCCATTTCAGGTGAGGTGGGGAGGGCAGCGATTACATACCTCAAAGAGGACTGTGCTAATTCTTCATCCTGTGTAGAAGCTATAGGAGTGGATGCACTGCTATCCCCACTGCTGGCACCCAGATTTTCATGTGGTTGCAATACTTAAGAAGCCATGAGCCTCAGGTCTTGTCCCCTTGCATCCTCTAAGGAAGGACACTGCTGTTTTCTACGTGGCAGCAAGTGCTCTGAACTCAAAGGTGATCCCCTGCATAAAGTGTTCTACTTAACTCATCTGTCTCAGGTGGAAGCATGTGGGTGGGTATCTAGAAAGAAACCTGTGCGATGAATCGGATAAAAACCTGTGTCTCAACAGGTATGTGGGGGCAAGGGCCAAGAGGCAGAAAGCCTAAAGCAGTGAGACCCTCTGGTTAAATGTTATTTTTCCCTTTTCTGAATACGCAGGATGATGCTCTCAGAAAATACATCAGTCTGAAAATTTTCTGCTGGCATCCTCTTTACCTTTATTTTTATATTTATTATTGGCTACTAAAGCCTCTCCACTACAACTCTTAGAAAATTATATACAGGCATTAATTTTAAAAGGCAGGTTTGGCACTCATGGTCATCATAAATTGAATCAGAACATCGCACCCAATTTGGGCTCTGTGACCCACAACACTAACCTCAGCTCTGGTTTTCACCTGGCTCCTGTGTTCTGACAGAGAGAAAAGGACTTGGAACAACAGCTGCTCTGCACTTGGAGGGCAAGGTGAACCACTCGGTAAATAGGGGCATGGTAGTCATCTAATCCCATGAACCCAACAGATTTAGGAGCTCCCGCTCTTGCCCCCACAAACAAACACTGTATTACGTTAGCCCATTTGACTGTGCCCTAAGAGAGAATTGAAGTTTTGTCTCTTGTAGTGCTAGAAGTGACCAGAGAACATGCTGACACACACCTACAGGACAGTGCTCCTCTTTGTCCGTACAGGAGTAACCACCTCCTCCACTCCAGTGCAGCTTTGAGTAAGGCTTAACTGGCATATAGAAAACTCCATCAGCTTTCAAAGTGAATTTTGCAGCCTCAGGATGAGGCATGTTTGAAAAGCAATGTGGGAGAGAAGACCAAGTTGCCAAAGTGTGGTGAACATATCATTGGATGCAATCAGTGGGAACATCAAGCTTCATAAATAAGGTGAAGTCTGAAAAATTGTGCATGGCTGCATTTTAGTGTTAAAAGAATGTATACCTCAGGCAGATGCCACGTCTCTATTGTATGCAAATATTTTATTTCAATTAGCACTTTTCAATCACACTTTTTCTTTTGTGAATGACTCACAGATATCTCAGTCAAGAAATGGCAGGATGATAAGCGCATGCCAACGGGGTACGCTTATCTTATGGAGAGATAAATGTGGAAGGAAACGTATAAATCTATCTCAGGATATTTTCAACCTGTCTCACTTTCCAAACATGTTTTCTCTATATGCCTGCAAGCTTCTAGAACATAACACACTCACTTTCCATGTCCTTCCAAGCAAGCAGCATTCACAAGAATTGAACTGAAACTAAGGAAATTGTTTCCAGAGCTTGTCAATTGGGCAGGGAAAAAAAAAAAAAAAAAAAAGAATAAAAATCAAGTTCATCCTGCACGTTGTATCACAAACCAGTGAAGAGGTCATACCACCGAGTTGCCCGTAAATGCAGGTATGCAAAGCGGGAATCTTTAGCACTTCTGCACGCCCCTGAGAGTCTTGCTGCACAGGTTGGTATGGGCGGCGACTGTCCATGAGGGAGACGCGCTGAAGAGCTGTGAAGCACGGCTGGGTTTAAAAATAATGCAGGTCAAGATCCATGATTGCAACACAACCCTGACATCGGCTAAGAACACTACATCTGGTGTGTGGCTGCGGCAGGAGCTTTAGCTAATTTCCAAAGTACTGACTCCAGGCTGCTTTGGGGCTCTGAGCATCCTCACCTGGGATACAAGAAGTTCTGTCAAGGAACTGCAAGTATGTGGGAAGAAACATACTGGTGCTGCCTGTTAGACAGAGAAGCAGAGGAAATTGCTCAAGTGTCAGATGGGAGTTTGGAAACATAAGTTAATGCATCACTGGTGTACACCAAAGATGCTGTGCTGGGCAGGCTGAGAAATGCAAATCACCAATATTGATGAAGATTTCTGTAATTGGTAAAAAATGAAAAAGTTTTGGCATGAAAGCAAAATCTCAGCGTTTCACTTTCTGCTCCTATAGATTTTAACAGCTCTCATGCTGCAGGAGTGCTCTCTCAACACACAAGTTTCAGCTGATGTTAAACTGCAGTTGCATCTGAAAATAAGTATTTTTAATACCAGCTCGGTTCTAGGCAGTAATCACTTTCTCAGAAACCGAAAGATTTAAGTGAAGTCATGGTTGCTAAGTGCACTATTCAGCCATATATCACGTTCTCAGAAGTACAAAGCGTACTCAAGGGTGAAAGGTTTTTAGGATAACGTATGATTTCTGCATTAAATACATTATATAATTTTAGCATCTTGCCAACTTTTTTTTTTTGAGCAGGAGGAGGGAGAAATAAGGAGGCTGAATGGAACTAGAACAGTACTGTTTGTACTCTGGTGAATATTAGGAAAATGATAAATGATCCCTAAGCACACAGACTGATTTATGCAATAAAAATAAAATAATATATGGTGGGGTGGAGCCTTCGTGTGAAAATCTCATCCTTGGACAGCTACAAGGTATGAAATGCACCCAAGTGTCTCAAATCCCTCAGGGCTCCTATTATCTCCTGATCACCACACCCTGGAGAACTGTCTGTCCTGCTCCTCTGTTGGGTGGGAGGAAAAGGAAAGGGAGAGAGGTGCATTTCTGAACTGCCTGAAAAACAGAAGGCTGATTGTTTACATCAGTAAACCCTTAAAGCTCAAACTGCAGAGTTCTCTTTTTTTTTTTTCCTGATTAACAGCATGAGTAAAAAGAAGTCACATCTCATGACAGTGCAATAAAGGAAAAAAAAACAAACCCAGAGATAAAGAAAAGCCATTAAGACAAATACAAGTCAAAAAAAGCCACATATATACATAAATCAAACTTCTCAGTAGCTCTCAGTTAATATAGCAGTGGGATTAATAATCAAACAATACTAAACACATCAAAAAATAATAAAACAAAATGTGATTAAACCTGATCCTGTAAAGGCAATAACTCAGAAAATTCTGATAAACTACACTATCCTTAAACCTGCAACATCATTTGACAACTCTACTTCCATACAAAAACTACAGCTTTTTTTATTGCTTGTAGTGTTAAAAGGTAGCATTAGAGAGCACTGATGGTATTTTCTTGTAAAAGTCTTTCTCTAAAAAATTAAGTAGATGATGCTAGGAAGTGTTGTATTTTAAAAAGTGAGAATCACACCGTTTTCAGTTTCTGAGCTATACCAGCTAAACAGCCAATCCTGTTTCAGGTAAACAAGCTTAGCTAATACCTAACCAATTCAAACTACTTAATATGTACTTACATCTTCAGTGTATGGAAATGTAGATGCAGACACTATTTTATTGCTATGAGCTTGCCAAATTTATGGAGAAAACAGCCATTATGCTTGTAAACTACAGCAATGTAATGGCCTAAGAACACATTTGCAGGGGATTTTTATCTTGTAGGATGAGGAAATAATATGTTTTCTTCCTTGGGTGAGAAAACACATAGATAACTTGATTCACTTTGCTGAGCTGATAATAGTCCCCCTCTGCCAGCAGACAGTGACACTGTGCAATGTCTCATTCCAGGACCAGGTCGGATGCAGGTTTGAGAGCTAATTAGATGCCATGCCAGAACTACAGAGCAGTCTGATCCTGTGAGTCCTGCCTATCCCCAGCACTGCCCCAACACTTCTCATCAACATTTAACCACCAACACCACTTTCGAAATTGGAGCTTCCCACAATTCTAAATGCAAACCCCACCCAACTAATGCCTTTGCATAATATTCAGTACCTAAAGGACTAGTATGCTGATGGAATTGTAAAGAGCAAAGACACACTTCATCTCAGGAGTCTGTTACAAATACTTATTTTCTTCTGATCCACTAGCAACAGCAAAAGTGAAGCTCTTTTAAGTGCAGATGACATGCAACAGTTGCTCTAAAATACATGTCCTAGTACGAGCTTTAGTTCGGATTCATTCTTCGTCTCTAAGTCTGCAAGTTCATCCTTGAAATCTCTCTCGGGTGAAAATTATGCTCTCTGCATTGGGAATTCTCAACTAACGTGAAATGCACTGGACAAATTACAGTTCAAATCAGTCAAAGAGGGGATAACAAAAAGTTTTTAGCTGTCACACTATTTTTCTCACATTTCCCTTTGCTATTCATCAAACCCTTGACTGAAGCCTTTCACCAGAGCTGAACTCTGACTCCGCGACGTTTCTTCTATTGTTACAAGAGGGGGGGGCTGCCTTGTCAAGGAGGGGCTGAGCTTTTAAAATGAGAGAGGTATTTCTAACACAAAGAGTCTATGGTTCATCCATCATCAGCTCACAGCTCCAGCTAACAGAGGACAAAAATGTGACGTTCCATGGTAAAGATGAACTGAAAGTCTCACAGCTGGCAAGTCTGAGGCACTGTTTGCTGGGCGAGAGAAAGGCCCCATAAGAGAAACCGACTGACTGCTCACCAGCAGCTTTTCCCCTCTCACTTTACTGCTTTGGTCTTGATCTTTATGGAAACCTGTTAAGTGTGGGAATTTGATTTTTATGTTTTGATTTCCCTTTTTCTTCAAACCTGAAGCAAATATTCATACATTTAAAACTGTGGCTTGGAATTTACCTATGATATTCCAGTATATTTAACAAAAGTATTTATCTGAACTTACTCAAAATTTCCATTTATGATAAACATTTCAGCTCCCTTTCTGTGCAACTTGAAGTGACATTTTTATTTTTGGAAAAAAATACTGCAGATGTCACAGATAACTAGCTCCAGATCTGTTCAGGACAATGTCCAGACTGTAAGTCCGCTTTAGAAGTTTACATTTATATGTAATATGCTACAGAACAACAAATCAACAGGCTCAAATTCCTCCAAAGTCTCTTATATTTTATGTTTCTGTATTAGCAAGCTTTGACTGAAAGACGAATAAATGACATAAAGAACTTTGGCTTAAATAGAGCTAAATTTGAACATCACAGGCACAGGTTCAGCGAAGTTAAGCAGCAACCCATGCATAAGCATCTCCATCCTGGTGGAGCTGCTGGTGGGGTTAGAGTCTAAGCTTATAAGACTTCACCTTTTTAAGGAAGAGGAGTGAGATCACCAAAAATGAGGGATGCTTTACATATGCTATGGTGATATCACATATGGTCAAAAAAGCTTAAACATGGACATTTGGGGTGGTTCTACTCTTCCAAACTACCACCGCGACCTGCGCTCCCAAGCCCATTAGCCTCTCTCCTCCTCCCCAGGCCCAGTTACAGAAATCATTAAATCTGAACCCAAAGACCTGAGCTGTTGGATATGCTCTGGCATCCCGCAGTGTTCCTAAAGCTGTCTGGGCACACACCAGCACCAGCCACCGCTCAGAGCTTCGCAAGGAGAGGAAGAACCCAGTACCTAGAGTCCTGTGGAAAACACAGCACACAGCGACGTGAGCAGCAGTACTGTCTGGTGCATGTGACCATACCACCGCACACACCGACAAAGCCCTTCCTTGCACACTGAGTAACTCACTCCCAAACACCAGGCTAAGGAGAACCATCAGCTGCTCAAAACCCCAGGGAGACTGGAAACCGTGCTATAGTAAAGGGTTTATTAATAATCCTGAAAGGGGCAAACTCCAGGTGACTTTACCCAGCCCTGCTTCACAGAGCAGTCTGTCCTGTTGCTTCATTCAAGTCCTGAGAATTAAAAAAATCCAAACCAACCTCGCATTATTTCACACTAGTCTTGCGTTCTGGCCATGGAACTGTCTGCTTTCAAATTTTAAGCCCTCATGGCAATTACCCTGCTCTCAGACTAAACCTACAACAGAGCAGATTTCAAAAGAAGTTACATCTAATCAGAGCAAAGTCAATGGTGATCAATGTTCAACAGTCCTCCATGGCCATAAACTATTTACTACTGCCTTAACTTTTTAAGTTTGCACAACCGAAGCGCTTGAGAGCCCAGTGATGAATTAGCTGAAGTGTTTGGTTGTGAGTCAAGCAGCCGCTGGTTCAAATCATCCGTCCAGCAACAGCACCCACCTTACAGCCCCTGCAGACAACAGACAGGTGCCTAAGTGGGTGTCTGCTTGTCCCTCCTGGAGTCCTATGGCCCAGATGCATTTTCTCCCCACTTTAACCACACCTGCCACCCCTAATGGAGTCACTTTGGAAAACAAAGTACATCAAAAGCTAGGCACGATCTGGAAGTAACCAGATGATCTCTACCTCATCCTTTCAGTCGAAACATCTTAATATGTGCTTTTCTCTTTCTGTAGATGTATACATGTGAAATCCGTAGACTAAGATACTACATATACACACCCCAGTTAATTCAGGCTTTCAAAATAATCTAAGGAAATACGGAATCAGTTTTATGTTTTGATTTTCTATATAAAATTTGGGGTTATTATTTACATTTTAATTTCAAAAGGAGACAGGGTTGGGTTTTTGGTTGTGTTTTTGTGTGTCTGTTTGTTAAACACTGCTTCAGCGTTTGTAATTCAAATGTATTAGTATAAAGCAGGCTAATGTAAGAATGTGGAAGCAAAACCAGAAACATCAATAACTGCTTAATTCCATACAGAATAAATCATGAAAAACCAAAGCTAGTAGCATTTATATCTGCAGGTGAGAAAACTGAAAGAATATCAATGACTCCAACTGATACATAATTCCAAGGAAAACATGATTTCTAAAGAAGGAACACTTTTTTTTTTTCAGTTACTACCTTCATAGGTAACAATTATACACACAGAGCTCACACTCCTTACAATTCTCCTTTTCCTAGTATAAAAAAGTCCCGCATAACACAGGCCATATGTCTTCACTCAGCAAATCTGCATCAAGCTGTAAAAATAGCTGGTAGTTATTTTTATCTCTTAGGCAAGCATCCGATCTTGATTTAAGGACTGCAAGTAATGGAGAAGCTTTCACATCCTTTGGTAAGCTGCTCAAATGCTAATTGTCCTAATTTTTAAAAATTTACACCTCTTCTCTGGCTTGAATTTGTTTAACTTCAGTTTTCAGCACTGGATCTCCGCATAATTGCCTGCGAGGTTAAGCACCCTGTAATACCAAACATCTTATTCCCTGGGTGAACAGGATCAAACGGCTCCTTCATGTTCACTGTACTGAGGTCCCTTAATGTCATTTATTGGGAAGGCTGTTTTCCATCCCTAAAAATCACTTTTATCTTTCCTCCGAGTCATTTTCTATTCTCCACTTACTGAAAACTGCAGACCAGAGCTGTTCTCGTATTAGTTGAAACAAGCAATATTGACTCCTTATTTCTGCCCAGTAGTCTCTTTGCAGTGTATCACCTTCACTGTTTTTCCATCGTGTCACTGGCCATGTGTACAGCTCATCACGCACTGCAACCTGTAAATCTTCCCATGGTTTCTACTGTCCCCCACAGAAACCTCCCCTCCACACTTTTACGTGGCTGAACTGATTCCAGAGACAGAAGCAGCCGCTCCTGCAGAGGCCAACACACCTGCCAGACCTACCTGGCTCATCACAGAGCCCCCTAGGGCATTCCACCTCCATATTCCCAACAGCAGGGGCACTGGGCATTGCCAAGCCCTGGACAGCATTAACCTGTCTCTCATAATCTATTCACAAGCCGCTGGAGCTGATTTGCTAGATGAAGCTGCAGTGATGAAGATAGTTTACCTTCATCAGCATCTTTACTCAACTAGGGACCTCGGTCTGATCCAAGATGAAAGCAAGGAAAAAAACAACTCCAAGGTCAAGCAGAGAAGATGGCCTTCCCTCCCAGGCTTGTGGCCCAATGTTACACTCCTGTCTTCATCTCCTGAGTCATATCACAAAACCCCTCCATCTAGAGGCAGAAAGAAAAAGCAGGTGTACAGGACTGGAGCTCCTGAAATTCATTAAATTTGTCACAAAGTCTTGTAAGACCAAAATGTTCAGTAAATCTACTCCAAATTCTGTTTGATCAAGTAATGTTTTACAACTGTTCTGCCGTGTCTGTTCCAATTTCATCTGCAGAGGGAAATACACTGGAAATAGCATTTTTTACACTGCGATAGCAGTTAGCGAGGTAACAGTAATTTGAAAGCAAATGAAAGTTTCTCCTAAACACAAGACACCTTTCACGTGTACTGATGATCCTCTCCTTTCATCTGTATTTGTTTTATTGTAACCATGTCTCTGCCAACATCACCGGATATGCTTCTGCTAAACCCTAACTGCTAACAGTTTGGTGATTTATCACCCCACCACTAAGGACATAATAAGTGTTAAGAACTGTCATGAGATACACTTCTTTTCTGAGTTAATGGGATGAAAAAGCCCCCCAAACCAAAGACAGCCATCTGGGTTTGTTGAGAAAAGCAAAGTAAGTCATAAGAAACCCCCATTTGGCTCATTTTGGGACCAAGCATTGTAGGAGTGAAATCATAAAAAAAAAAAATTTTCCCCTCCTTGTTGGCCTTGTCGTTCTGGTATGACAGGATCTCGGGAACACAAATGAAGTAAACTTTGGAATGTCTGCAATGTGGCCAAAACGCATTAAAGTTATTGTTTTATATATACGGCTCTACATCGAGGGCCTTGATTCTAATTTACTGAAAGAACAGCCCAGCACTCTTGGGGTCTGGGCAGAACGTACAGATGCACGCACTTGTATTTGGGTATACGTGTGCACACCAGCACCACTCAAACACACCCACTTGTCATTCTGACAGCTGCAGAAGGCAAAGAGCTTACCTCTGTGAATCTGCTAAGAATTATTTTGAAGATTTTTAAATAGTATCATTCATCAATTATTTAAAATATTTTCCCAAGTTAAATAGGAAAACAAGTTTGCTGATAACAGGAAGAACAAAGAACATCTACTGAACCATTTAAATGACATCATCTAATGGAAAACTTTAATAAACTCATCCACAGACTTTTGCATATCCTTTGTCAAAAATACAATTTCGATGAATGACAATTAACCTCTATTAGAGCATTTTCTTCTGAAAGCAATCTCTTTCCACAGATGAACCAAAGTGGGGGGTGCGGGTAAAAAATAATAATCAGACAACATACAAGTTTCCACAAGTTGTCTCAACATCCAACATCTGCTTTGGGCTTTAAATATAGATACATCTAAGAATACATAATGATCGTGTGTTCCAAAATAGCAGCAGCAAGTTCCATTGACTCAGAGAAAATGAGCACATCTCTCAATACTTTTGAGCACCTTTTTTTTGGCACTACAAGACAGGAAAAACACATTATGTGATGAGTAGGAGTTTAATTGCTCCAGTGTTTTAACTCAGCCTATATAAATACAACCTGTTGCATATGGCATGAACAATAATTTATGAAGAGTTTCCTAAGCTATATTAGGAAAGCACATTACGAATTAATGTGACACACTATCAAAGGTAAAATAAGAGTGATTTGATGCTTTCTAACAGGTGCAAAAAGCCATAAACACCAGAATGACACCTGTTCAACACTGAAACATGCCCGTTTTCCTCAGGCAGTGCCTGTTTTCTCCAAAAGCCCAGCTCACCTCTCCCCAGGTTGCACAGAGGAGGAGGCAGCACCACGGTCCAGGACAGACACCTGCTCACTGCTCTTTCCTCGGAGCACCACATGAAGGTCATCCCAGCCTCTGCAAGAATTCTGCATCCCCCAGGAAAGTCAGAACAGGAACACAAAGTACCTGAGGTTTCTATTTCACAGCACAAGTTTATGGCAGTGTCCTTTTCTTCTCTCACCATCCTCAGAGCCTCTTGGCTCTCTGTTTATATAAATATTGCTTTTCTTTGACTGCTGTAAAGATGCACTGTTTTGGTTGACATGTATGAAGATCTTAAATACACAGCCCTGGAGGTCATAAAATTTGGCTGTAGCCATTCTCACAATGCCACAGGAAACCAGCAACAGCCCCAGTGCTCTCGTCAAGGACACTGGTAACACGGATTCTCACAATACAGTACCAACATTAACCTGGAAATTTCAAGAAAAAACAGAGGTGTAGAAATAGAGTCTGGGAACTTCAGTAAAGGGAGGAGAGAGGAAAAGTGGGCGTGGACTGAGAGTTGTTCACATTCATTTTCCTTTATTTCAAGATGTGAGGATAGTGTTCCAGGGACATCCTTAAAAAGATAACGTGGGGGTTGATTCTGAATTGCCTGCTCTTCTGAAGCATTAAACCGATGGTTGTTACTCAAGCAGTAATAATGCCAAGAGAGAAAGGAGCCGGGCGGTGATGCCGTGGCCCTGAGTGCAGGTGATCCAAAGTTTAGGAAAGCCAACAGAAGTCTTGCTCCCGATGATACTGCTCGCTGGGTCAGACCCAGGGACTGTGCTATCTGCACAAGGAGCAGAAAGGAGGCTGCACACGCACAAAGCAGCTTTGGGATAGGAGGACAAACAGCCCGGGAGTGACCATGTAAGAAGTTACTTCAAGAAATGTTAAAGATGGAGCTTTATCTTAAGATTCTTGGAAGATTTCTGACACTGAAGTAATTCCTGTATTTTAAGCAGTAAACCACTTTAGAGCTGTTAACATATCTACAGCATATGCTACAAGATGCTTATTTTTTGTGCTTGCCGTAATCTGCAACACATTCTACAACCGCATGGGGAAAAATAACCGCTTAACACATATTTGAAGGCATGTGTGTACTGCAAAGGTTAAAAAAAAGCTGTGTTTTCAACCGTTTCTAGCACACAGGAAGAAACCATTGACAAAGGTTTCACATTTTTTGTGTTTCCACAAAAAGAAAAGCCCGTTCATTGAGGGGCTCTGTGTGAGCACACAGCAGTGAAAACCACCACGGCAATCCAGATGGAAAATGCATCTCGGTCTCCACGCTGCTCCTAGGGCTTTTGACTAGCTGAAGGTGGGTGGGCAGAATGTGGAGAATCTGGCACCTGCACAAGCGGAGTCTGTAAAGTTAGTGATCTGGCTGTGCTCAGGAATGTTGAGTAACATCGTGACCAGCATGGACTCTGCCCAGACACGTGGGGCTTCTTCCTATGTTCTGTACATTGTACGTGGTGTCTAAGGGGTCCAAATACCAGAGGAAATAAGTGCTTATCTGTCAAAGAGTCAGGAAAACAGAACAACAAAGGTGGAAGGGATATAAAAAAATTCTTTAGCTGTCCTACCCCCAGCTGAGAAGCGCTCGGCACTTCCTCTGATTCCCAGCTGTTCCTGGTGCATTTGGCTTTAATCAGGTGCAGGGCAGGAACTCAACATCCTGTTGCCTTGCTCTGATTAGGAGGAGTCAAATTCTACAAATTGGCAGATTTCTTCTTTTAGTGTTCCTCATTTGATGAATCATTTGTTTTAAAGTATTTGGAAAGGGCCGTTTCAGAGGCAGTGGACCCAGCTTGTTGTTATTTCCCAGTCTATTTATAACTGCTGCTCTGAAGAGTTTCAGTAGAACGCAGCTTCTCCACCTCCAGTGCACGGAAAGAACCATCCTGCTGAAGAGTGGCACAGAAGAGCAGTGACAAGAGGCCCGAGGCACCTATAACAGGCAAGGTGCTAATAAAAACAGATTCAGAAGCTGTATCCTTGAGGTTAATGCTCTTCTCTTTAAAGTTCATTCTAAATAACCCCAGTTTGAATGTTTTGGCAATTTGAGCTGTCCCGACTACCCTCCTTGCAAACCTCACTTCAAACACTCGGGCTGTGCCTCTGGCTTGCCACCGCACTCTATCCTCATGCAGACCTCGAAGTTGTGATTTAACCAACTGAGCGCAGCCTGCTTTCCCCTGCTGTGAGAAGCACCAAACCCATAACTCAAAGCATGTAACTTTGGGGGATAGTTCCTACATCAGTTAATATAAAGACAGCACAAGAACCATTAAAAAAGAAGAGTACCTTTTTGTCCAGGGCAAGATAATTTAATACGGTCAAAAATATGCTTAGCAAAGGCATACAGAAAATAATCAGTATGCCCATCTAAAATATTTTCCCTCCTTCAGCATTGAAAATAACAAGAATTACAGTGGAACAGATGTTTTACTATTGCTCCTTTACACTTTTCTTTATGTTCCGGGTTTATCTTGTATTTTTTCAACAAATACATATTTTAACCATCAGAGCAGGTGTGTATTTCTTCACCAAGAAAATGTCCCCAAGCTTGTACGTGATTAAATGGACGATTAGATATTTACTGACACATATCAAAGGGAATGTATTCTCCAGAGCCGGCACAAAGCACTTGGTAAATAAATACACTATTTCATAAATGTACCATTTTTAAAATCAATCTCTTCTGACAACAGAGTAAACAGCCTCTGTGAGCCCAGACAGGCAGCCATCCCAGAGCATTAACCTAATTGTTCACAAGAACTCTGAAAGCATTTAAAACTAAAAGTACTGGGTTTTGTCAGCCTAGGTCACGTCTGAGTTGCATGTATGAGTGCAACGCCTCTAAAAAACTAAAGCTTATGCTGCCAGCACTGCCAGTCTTAGCTACATGACCCAACTGTTTGGGGTTTTTTTTAGAATATGTATTCTGAAAACACTTAACTTTCTCATCATAAAGTCTGCAGGCAGGCTCCCCGAAACCTTCACATGCTTACAGCCAAGTGCAGTGTATGGTAACGTTGCTTCATTGTACAAACCAGTATCACTTTTACACACACACACAACATAAGACCCAAATACAGCATCATTCCACACTCTAGATGTCTGTGTTCTGAACAAACTACCTGCAGTAAGTAAAGCCTTTATTCATTCACCCAGTAGCCTTTACTCATACAAGCTGGGAGCTGGTCTGAGTTGGCTCTTTCGTTCAGGAATCTGAAAGTAAAAATAAATGTATTTTCTACATTAAAACTAAAAGATAAAATTATTGCGATACAGCTTCAGAAATCAGTAATTTCATTAAAGCATTTAAATTTTTTCCCCCTTAAACATATGATGGAAATTATGAACCCCTCCTCCAGGAATTTTAAAGAACACTTTCCTTAAGGACCCCATATCACACTCATAAGAATTGGGAAAAAATATCTTCCCCTTCCCTTTTTTCCTATTCTCCTTTTCCACTAGAGCAAAGGATGCAGAAGTGTTAAGGTCATTACCCAGTCAGTTTTTGCCTTGCACACACACACACTCATTAGCCAAACAGGATCTAATGAGAGAGCTGTCTCAACATCTTTCTGAGGGGTGAAAAAAGGACAGAAGGGCATGTGAATTTCCTTTGCTGCTGGCATCTTAATTAACTCCAGAACAAATGCTCAAACTCGTTAAAGAAACAGCCCTGATCCTGCAAACAGCACATCTGCCCTACCTGCCATCAAGGGAGGATCTCATCCACAATGTGACCACACCAACACCTGGTCATAAAGGTCCCCTCCAAATGGCATGTGCAGGAGGTGTTCTAAATGGTGCATCACCATCACTCGGGCTGTTTGTGTCCCCAGACAACTCCAGGGAACACTTCACTGAGTGTGGCACAGAAAAACTAACACAAATTTTACGGAGGTGCACACGCACGCACACGCATTTTTCCAGCCTCATTTCTCACTTTTTTTAAACATATCCCTGGATAGCTGCACCAGGACTCATCTGTGCCATCGACTTCCACTGCGGATCTGGGATAGTCACTAAGAGACAGGTAAAGGGGTTTGTGTTCAATGACAACATTCCAGCTGACGGCAACAAGATTTCACCCTCAGTCACACTGGCTCCTCAATATTCCCTGAAGAATACGCAGAATTAATTTTCTTCCGGCTTCTCTTTACATGGCAGAATGAATCCATCTTGTATTTCATTTTCTTCTTTTTCATACCCCACCTATCTCACTTGTAGTGTCCAGGACAGAGAGGAGGGAGCATCATCTCTCAGAGGAAAGTGTTGAGAGTCCTAGCAAACTCCACAGGACACAGCCTGAGTACAGACATCAGTGCTGGCTGGCTCAGCTCAGGAGAGACCCTTTTAAAAGCATTTTAAAGACAATATTTACCAATTGCCTACAGGTATGTTCCATAGTGTAAACAGAGGATGAAAACCTAAAGAAAACCAAACCCACAACAAACCAAAACAGCAGCAGCAGCCTGGGAAATTTACAGAAAATGACCAGAGTTGTTAAGTTTTCATTCCATTTTCCTTCATCTCTGATTAATGAAATACTGTACCTGTCATTAAAGAGAAACTACCTACAACCTAATTTCTAACCAGTTAATTTAACAATGCTATAAATCGGTTCCTGTGAAATTAATGTCTCTCCCACAGTAACTAATCTGTGACACTGTCCGGAAAATTAAGCACAAGTAGTTGATGGAAAGAATAATTTTCTGTTACATTTAAATACAATATAAAGCAATAAATAAACCAAATGTAAACCTGTGCAAATAAACGTGTGTCCTGGAAGATGCATCTGAACTCTCAAGAGAAATGCTGTAGTAGTACCTGTCTATATTTTGGTGCTTACATACAGAGAAGATACAGACCTGTAATTTTTTTATGGAATATATTTGGACACGTTTTGGTCCTATATATCATAGGAAAAACACCACTACCACCCAGTATTTTATTTGCATGAAGGATTTAGAAATGTATAGGGCAAAGTTTGGCCCAAATGTAGCAACTGTCCTTTGAAGAGCTGCATGAATAAATCCTCTCAGTTACTCCGTCAACTCAGCTCCCCAAAAGGCTACCAAAAGGCACTACGCCATCGACTGAGCTTTCATTTATGCTTTATAATCAGAAAATATGACCTGTTTCCAAACTTAATTAGTGAAGAAATTTTTTTTTCTTAATTTCCAAAGACATCTCATGTAGCTGCACTGCACAGGGAGTCGACCAAACAATGCAACCTACTAGCACAGGACAAAAGGTCATTTGGAAGGGATGTGCCTTAAGGACTTACAAAGGCTTCATCCTCACTGCTGCATTACAAGAGGAAGCGTATCTCAGTCAAGGAAGGATGCCCACTTTAAATAAGGAAATGAGTTTGCAGGATGTACACATGCTGCTTTCTATTAATGATAAGCAAAGTCTACAGAAAAAGCAATGGATTTCTTCAGCTTTGGCAGAAGCAGTCTTCTTGTGGATTACCTGTAAAGAACTTTAAAATAAACAGACTGCAAATAAATGTCCTCTACCCCTGCTTTTAAATCTGATTTATACATGTATAATGGAGATTAGCAAACACTGAGCAGCAAGAGATGTAATTACTGACTGATGTTCTCACATGTGGGCCAGAGACGATGGCAGCACTTTGGGGCAGAAAGAACAGCAGCTTGTAATACTTGACATTTTCTTCTTCGAGTTAAACTGTGCAACTAGGGAGACTAGCCAGACCTCAGGTCTTCGAAGGATTTGCAAACTTCTCTCTTTAAGCTTAATAAACCATCACAAAGTGTTTATTATTTTCCAATAAAATGTCATTTGTTTAAGCATGCAATAAACAGATTCTCTTTGCAGCAAGGATTGAATATCCAACCACAAATTTTAAATAAAAAATAGAAAGTATAGACTGTTTTGCTATACTCTCATTTCACTCCTCTCCGAGTACATATTGTTTGACCACTGAAGCTCAAGAGAATGTATACTATGCATATAGTCCCAGACAAATTGCTTTAAGACTGGAAAAGGCACATAAAGAAAAATGTTCAGAAATCCTTAATAATGATGTAATTAGTTTAGAAGATACATACACAAGCACACCCATATTCTTTAAATAAATACGTAAATCTGTTTATATGCATGTTCAGATTCAGGTGCCAAGGTAACCTCAATAGGAGCTCACTGACTTAAGAAAAAGATCCCAGTTAATGCACGCAATCAAGTTTCCCATTGACCTTCAACAACTCCAGGATTCATCATTCCCATACATTATTATTATTACTTCATAGAACATTTTGGGTTTCAAAGGATGATTTCCCCCATGCCCAGAGTCTTTAAGAGGGCCGCAGACTCTGGCTGGCTTAGACCCATGAGCAGACATTGCATGGTCCTGGGTCACAACCGATGGAAAGAAGCTGGGTCACCACAGCTTAGACCCCTGGCACCCAGCCGGCCCCACTCTCCCGGGGATGCTCACTTTCTTGTCAGCGAAGTTCGCAGCACATCCAAGCTCAGAGCCAAGAAAGCTCCTTAACAAATGCTACGTGCTGTTTCCCAGACGAACATCAACAGACCTCATTAAAACAGAGATTCATCCCTGCATAATTGACCAGAACATGGCTTACATTCCATACACCACAAAAATCAGTCTTTTACTTTTTTTTGGTTGCCTTTTTCATGCTTTTAAGACAAATTCCCCAGCCAGTCTTCCAATAGTAATAAGCTGCCCAGGGAAATTGTTGTGGCACAGAGTAAGAAACAATTGCACACACCAAGTGGCTATAATCCTTATTTATCCTCTTCCAACGTGTTGCAGGAACGTGTAACAGACTCAGGCACGTAGACCCAGACTCACGCCAGGTACTCGCGCACTGAATATGCTGCTTTTCCTCGGGTGCCAGAGCCTGACAGGTCTGGTGATGGCAAAGCCTTTTCCGAACTGCACGTGACTCCCATGAGATCTGAAGAAGTTTTGGTTTTAAAGAAACAGCTTGAATAAAACTTCAAAACACCTAGCTCTAAAAACCCAGTCTCATTACACAAAGATTGTTTGTTCAACCAGTCTTGGAGGTGTCAACATTTCCATTATACAGTCGTGTGTTTAATGTTTATTATTCAGCTGTAAAAATTTGCTGTTAGCCTGAAACTTGGCATAAAAACTTTTTTTTTTTAAATTGTCGAAAGGCAGACTGGGTATTATATTACATAAGTGTTCTGTTGGATTTTATTATTTTTTTTTTTTTAAGAAATAATTACTAGGATAAAGCTCTTCTGGGTACTTGTGCAATTCCAAACCAAATAATTTTCCTTAAAAGTGTCTCTAGGTATTTATGGGGGAGAAGGGAAGAGGGAAATTAAAACTGACCAAGTAATTTCATTTATAAATATAACTTTCTGTATATAGGGCTTTTTTTTTTTTTTTTCAATCAAGCATTTGTAAGGATTTTCAGCAAGCAGACTTTACACACATGTATGGCAACTAAATGAATATGGATAGACCACAACAGGTCCCAAGAGTTGTTACTGTCTATTGGGTCAATAATATGCAAACTGAAAAGGATTTACAAGCTGGGCCATAATGGCTCCTCAGGACCCATTACTTTCTGATGGGTAAATAATACATGTTTTCTAAACTACTGCCATGCCAAATTATGTGTTTGCCCTTTGGGCTGTAAAGGTTCCAAATAAACCAATAAGATTTATCAGATAATACATTTACAGAAGCAAAATACATGTTTAAAGTAAACAAATAATGCACTTAAACACTAAGAGATTAATAGAGATGCCCCTAAATACTGTACATATTTAGGAACTTATTGGAAACCAATCAGAAAAAAAAAAAGAAGGGACTTCAGTAGCTAAACCCAAAATATGTTAGGGGGATAAGGGGGATTTTCCCCCTTTCCAAACATCCTAGCAGATAGCTCTCTGGACTACATGTCAAAAATCAACCCCATGTTCAGACAATCAAAGTAAATGCTATTGAAACTGTGCATACAAGAAGCAACTGCAGATGTTACAACATTTTGGGGTTCCAAAGGCTGTCTCACTTCTCAAGGGGTCTGCATTGCATGGCACATCCTGTTATTAAGCCATTTTCCCGACCGCATCCCAGGACACTACTCTCACATCATGCTCACCGGCTGTGGACTGTCTGATCTCCTCACACTTTCCTCCCAGCTTTGCTCACGTGCCTTGGCCAAAGCTAGGAGGGAAGCATGGATCAAAAACATGAGAATTAACCTGATGAGGTTGGGAAATGCTGAACAGCAATCCCAACACTTGGGAAGGGGAGATAACACACAGGGATGGTGCACAGGGCACCAAGGAGGAAGGAACAACAACAAAACCTGAAAGGGAAGAAGCTCATGGTAAAGACAAAAGGCAAAGGAGGAAAGGAAAGATGAAAGGGCCATATACATACAAACAAACAGAATTATAAAAGATAGAAGTGGAACAAGTTGTCCTGCATTTCAGAATTCGAGATTCTGCAGAGAAACCTTTGTCACACCCAGAAGCCTCAGGAATTGTGAGAGGAGGTTGAACAGTGAGCAAAAATAGGGAGTTGAAGTATGGCACCAAAATGAAGCTCTAGAAGCACTCCAGTGGCCCACCTCTGAACATGCATTTTCTGGGGGCATTTTAAACCCAGAGGTAGTTCTGCTTAATTTGCGCTGTACGTTTGTTAGTATCTGACGGCAGGACTGGAAGAACCTTCAACAATCCTTTGTCTCAGACAGGGACAATACAGCCTGGTCAGGATATTAGTGGCAAATCTTAATTAAAATTAACCAAGTTACAGAACAGTGACTTTGGGACCAACAGGAAGAGTCAATCAACAACTGAATTTAATAAGAACTGAACCAGCAGCAATGACCAACAGATGGACCGCAACGTGGTGAGGTGCTGTGCTTGAGGATCCTGCAAAAGGAGCACAGGTGCTCCAGCCTCACCGGAGCCTCCACTTCCAGGGGAGCTCTACCTGTCACCAGCAGCAGGCGGCCGACAGAAAGGCTGCTGCAGTTGGCAGGAATTCAGTGTTATTTTTGTCCCGCAGCCCAGGTAAACCTTTGCAGTTGGGTGAGGAGGGGACAGATACCGAAGCGAGCCAGATACTTGAACAAGACTACATTTATAGTTACAGCAGCAAAAACGTTCTTCTGTTTCCCTTCAACTGTTTGGAAGGCACTTCCTAAAGGGAAGGTGGTGAAGCTTGTACCGTTACCCTTTTCAAAAAGGAACCTGATGAATCAAGAATTTCTTTCATATCTGCAGGAATGACAAAATGAACAGGATTCTCCAAAGGGCACTTTGCAACCCTTTCCTTCTTAAGTTAACGATAATTCTTGAAACAATAGACCTGGACAACTCATCTCTTGTTCATTGCTCCAGATACAAAGGAAATTCTATATTCGATCTTGACTTCCTTCAGTGACATTTAAATCTCACCTTTGACATTCAACAGAACCTGAAAGAGAATTCTGTCTCTAACAATTAAAAAAAAAATAAATTAACAGTTTCTTTACAGTGGAGGGCAATGTTTGAGCAGCTAAAATAATTCATACTCTGTAAGAAATTACAACTTGTGATGCATTGGGTACAGGTTGGGTAGCACTGTATCCTAGGTAAAACTCTAGCAAAGTATTTCCACTGTCGCTGTGTAAATTCATCCTGTCCAGATTTACTCACCCATAGCCCCCTCCATCACTGTTTCAAGCTGTCCTAAGAACATTCCTCCACATCTTGTAGAATACAAGGTTTATAAATAAACCTCCTGATAAGTTGATAATGAAACACTTCTGATAAGTTCCTTGGATGAACATAAAATGAGCATTTTAGAAGGTCTTTTGAAAGTTTTCTGGATTTAAGATATTAAAAGAATGTTAGTTATTACACTTACAAGGAAATGGATGGAATTATTGGTACTTCAATTACAGTTCTCCACTCTTCCGCGTTTCTTATTAATTTGCTGTGTTTAAGGAAAGGAATGAAAACTCAGTCTGGTACAAGAACTCATTTGCACAAGTTCAAAGACTGATATATAACTCATTAACAGGACCTGTCATGCTTCTGTCAAAGTAACCACAGTAAATTGTTTCTAGGCTTCACTTGCAAATACTGAAATTCTGAACAAGTTGAATATTTAACACTCCTTCCTCCTACCCTATCCCCAAGAAAAGCCTTCTCATGACAAACTTTCCTCACACAGAAAGGCAGTTTTGGAAAGTCAACATAAAACTGTTGCAGGAGGAACCGTGAATCAGAGCCCGAGACTTAGCTTTGCCATCAAGAAGACAGAACAGAAGGTGTTCAGAGGGCTGCAGCATCGTGAGATTCCAAACACTCATGGTGGTACAGGGATAATCAGCTCTTGGGATGCCTGTGGTCTGCAAGGTGAAGCATGACACCGCAGCCTGCCAAAAACCAGCAGTAAGTCAGTGGACTTCACCCAGCTGAGAGACATGAAATCTCAGCGAGCTTCAGAGGGACACGGGGGCCAAACCCAGCCTCACCCGCAACCGAGCGGCACTAGTCCTGGCAGAACAGCTCCTGCCACTTTCCTTCTGCAATTATTAAACTCCAGAGGACTGGTGCAGCTTGGAGACATTGCAGCATATCTATGGGCTCGAGGTCAGTGCACCAGGTAAGGGAGGGGGATAGGAAGCAGAGTAGGGGGAGCCTGAGCAATACCCTAGTTCTCACTCTAGTGAAGAATCCAGGAGCTGTGGGTAGCCACTGAGAATGAAGAAGGTATTTTCAACAAGTTACATGAACTTTGCTTGGAAGTAATCCTTCTGTATCAATCTCCAGCTAATACAGGAGGTGATTAATAAGTATCCAACGACCAATTCCATCTCACACACCTCCCTCTAGCATAGAACTAAAAAAAAGACCCTCATTATTCCTGTTTTTTAACCCACCCTAGACCCTCTTAACTACTGGGTGGTCTGTCAGCCTGCCCTGCCACCCCACAGTCTCCCAGCTGCTTGGATTTGGGCTTCCTCTGCCTCCCCCACACTGGATCTTTGTTTTCTGGGGTCTCCAGGCCCAGAAGCAGCTTGTGGGATGCTGAGGCACTTGGATCCTGAAGAGCAGGGGTGGTATTAACCTTTTCTCCACAAGTTCCCCCCCCGAACTGCCCTAAATCTATGCATTTTCAGAAGGTTAGGTTCACCCCTATGAAGGCCAGATACTTAACTTGTGTTTAAGTAAGAAAGCAAAAGCTGAAGGACCCACAAATTATTTTCCCTACTTTATATATGCTCTGAACCTGCCCATCAAAAACTGTTCAAATTCAGTTTACCTCTGAATCTGTTTCGATTTTCTATATACACACAGAAAAAAATAGAATAGAAATAGACAGAAACATAGGCCCATAGTAAGGACCGCTCACAGAATCGTCTATTGATCTGCTCTGCTACATTAGCACTTGAAACAGAGATGCAACACCCTCCCAAAAGGTGATGTGGCAGTGAGCAAAAATCCCCACACCAGTGCTCTGAAACCCACAGCTTGGCCATTGCATCTTGTAAAGCTATAGGTGTACACTCAGCTGTGCTGGGGAAAACAGATTTTTTTTAAAAAAATAAAGCAGAAACTCAGAGCTGCACTGGATTCTTCTCCCTTCAAGCTCTTGGGAAACTACCCCTCAACTTGAACAAGTGGCTAGTACAATGCTGGTCTTGTCACCAGCTGCGCACCAGCACCGCAGCAGAGTGTGCGTATCAGGCGAGGGGTGGAGGGCTGGAGCTGGGCGAAGCAGCTCACCCAGCTCCCTCCCGCTGACAGAGCGCTGTGATAAGCTGTCTGCACTGGTGAAAGCCCCCAAGAGAGCCAGGGCTCAGACCCACAGGGATGAATGCAGGACTTGTTTGGTGGAAGCGACCTGAAGCACTTGCACAGCCTCCCCCCGTTGGTCTTTGCCCACCAGTTACTTCTAGCACACACTCCTCCTCTCTGTTTGTGGCAGAACCAATTCTTTGGTAAGTCAAAGCAATATCCTGTACATATGGGAAATAAAACCAGAAAACTCTGCTAAAAAGTCTCCCTTACTGCAGCGTGTCATAAAAGTGCAATTCAAAATGTTACTAGTAGCATAGCGTTAAAAAAAGCCTGCACTGGAAAAAGCAGACCTGAACTAACCACAAACAAGAAATACACAGGCATAATTACTTTTTTTGCTTTCTCATTAATAAAAAGTAATTCAAAGAAGGAAAAAAAAAAGAAAAGATTTCTTGGGATTTATTTCTGAGCTTCAGCTAAGCACTTCAAGAAATAAACTTGTTAATTAAAAACAGATGTCATGGAGATATGTACCAAAAAAACCCCTTACTCCTCTTTTCACAAGCCTTACTTACATTGCAGAAATACATCCACAAGCTATACCTATAAAAAAATATAAATCCTACTAATAGGAAGCATTTTTCCCTCAGCATATCACCTAAGTTGTTTACACAGTTCCTACAGACATACAAATTTATATAAGGGTTTCAATGCCCCCAATACAATAATGCAAACTTCTAGTTCAGTTGGAGGTAGGAATATTCCAAACTCTCTCTCTCCCAGATGAATCATGATGCACATAACAAGGATGAAAGTTTGCTGTACTGGAGATAGAAGAATATTTTCCTTCCACAATGTTCTGATCTCAGTGTCTCCATAGCTCTTGACTCCTTTCAAAAGTGAAGAAATAAATTACCTAGCAATTGTTGCTTGAACCCAAAAGAACGATGCTATTCCTGTAACTTAACATACTGTTACTCGGCTGGCTCTGCATCGCCATGACCATCAGCAAATAAAGAAAAAACCAAAACCAAACCCCACAACTGCAATGTGTGTCCTCCCCTCAGCGTAACTCCTACTAACACAAATGAAAACTACATGCAAAAACATTAAGGGGAAATCAGATCTCTAAATATTTTGCCTTCTCAGTATTTAATAAATATTGAGGGATAAACCAAACAGCTCTCAAAGAGACAACCCATTTCTGTACACACACATTCTATCTCAGCCTACATTCTGTTATAAAAAAAGCCAAGCTCACTACAAAGCATGTTTTCCATTATGCCTGTGGAGTGTGCATCCTTCAGCTGCTGCTTTTTGGGTTACAAGACAAATTTTCATGTATGACAGCATTATGCTTGGGAGTGAAACACATTGTCTTGCAAAACAAACTTCTCCTACCACCAACCCCACCTTTCTTCTCTGACAGACGAAGACAAGCTATTTGCCTGGTTATTATGACAAGAATCGGTTTTAGTGCTGCAGTAATCACAGAAAAAATATGTAGTAAGCAAAGTTCAAACATGACAGAATAAGGATTTCAGTCCATTTTCTCACAACACCTTTATGAAATGAAACTACGCTGCAGCTTTACACATACTCAGATGGAATTAGAAACCATTTCTTTTAAGAACAGTGTGCAGAGATTTTGTAAAAGCTAAAAAGACCTACCCAGACAGAGACATTCTTAACAAATTATGTGCCAGGATTGTGACATAACTGTTAGGATGTCCACAGGGATTTCTGGAATTAGGACTTGGAGAAAAAGTATCATTTGCTCTTAATGAACATATACAATCAGACAGGTTACATGAAAAATGTGGTCTCAAAAATACAACTACATATAATTAAAATCCCAGTAAAGTGGAACGTCTGTAAATCTCACTTTGAAAAATTACCTCCTTGGGCTGTCTCTTCCTGATCTCATGCAGAAGGGAGCACACCAGGCAAAAGAAGTGACAGAAAGCTCATTCAGTTCAGAAAACAGACAGAAAATAAACCAAATATGTTCATTCTATCATCTAATGAACTGCATACACAGCATTCCCAGTCAAGATTTCATTATTATATATAATTTCTTAACTTCACCCTTCATTTCCAATTTGGACCTATTTAAATTTTCATCTTATGTGCTGAACTTTATAAATTGACCTTTTTGGCCAAATTATAAAAACCGAGGACATCAGCAGAACCAAGATCTCTTCACTTCAAGTACATTTAATTCATTTGCATACCCTACATAGAGTAAATCCACTGTTCATGCTCTCGCTGTTTCTTAAGCCAAACAATTAATGATTAAGCTCTTTGTTACACTCTTAATCCTTCATGTAGAACTAAGGCCCTGTGCATGTTCATGTATAAAGTCTCCACCTCATCAATATTTTACAGTGATAAAATAATACCAGTTGGAAAGGACCTGTAATACCATGAAAGCAGAAACAGTTTCTATCAGGTCAACTGTGGCTTTCTCCAGGTATGTTCTGAGTATCTATCTCCAAGCAGAGAGTATCTGTGTGAGGGAGATAAATCTTATGTCATGTCTTTGCAAGAACTGGAGAAAGATGCAAAGTTACCTACAAAGAAAAGGACAAATATGTACTTATAAACCACAAAAGCAACACTTGCAGTGATGCCAGGTCAGCTCCAAGCTAATGGAAATTGACTTTGCAGTCTGATGAACATTAGTGCTTTTGGACCTCTGACAACACAAGCATGTCAGAACTTTCTCTGAAACTCCAGAACTCGAAGTCTAATAAACATTATGTGCAATGTTCATTCTGAGCTGAAAATGCTACCAAAGCAATTGTTTTAAGCCATTTTCCATGGAACAAATGGGTGCCAAGAACCAGGGGTTAAAAAAAAGAAAAATCTTAACCATACTAACTCTTATTACTCATTAGAAAAAAAGACTGAGGACTAATAATGCTGTTACAGCTTTTCATAATTACCTACTTCATTATTCAAGTCTAGATCCCAGATTCTCCAGGGTACTCACATGCCTAACTTCCATGGAAATATGAAGATTTTTACAAATCTGGCCCCAGGGAAACAAACTTCCTCCTGAAATTGAGTCTTAGCTGCTAAAACTCTGAGACTGGTCTGAAATCACACCTCCTCTTACCACATCACCAGTACACACTCACTCATACGAACGCAGCACAGACTCGCCCTGTCCCAAGCCTGCCTCGTGTGCTCCACTGCACAGTTTTATTTTCAGCAGTTCTTTGTCAGACATTAACCATTTATGAAGCCAGTATTTTCCATGTTTGCATTCTGCCTAAGGCTGTAGGGGGGTTTTGTTTTGTTTTTCTCAGCTTCACCCTAACATACAGTTCAGGATTTTTTCAAAATTGATGATAGGAAAGCCAGGGGATTTTGCCAATGTTTTTAAAATCCAAAACTGCCAAGTTTTAAAACTTCCTGGACACCATCACTGCCCTAGAATTAACAAGCTTGGCCCATAAAAATACAGTTTCCAAAAGTCTCATCAAGTCAAACCCACTCAAGCATCAGACCTACACAGCAGGTGACAACACACCCTAACCAATGTGTCTGTTAAAGCCCATGGAGTAACCAGATTCAAGGAGGAAGGTCTGGCGATAGTCTATTTTGCCAGGACCAGATTACCTCCTCTGTACCTCTCCTTACTTGGAAGACAACAGCTATCCCACTCTTCCTCCCCCCAATTCAAACTATTTGAGCCACTGTCCCTGAAACATTCAAGCCTTAAAGACACGGGAACTCTTCCTTAGGATTAATGGAAAAGCAAATTTTACTAGCAGAAGTGATGTCTCTTTGCAGGACCTTAGCATCACACCTTGACATGATCACAAGGGATCGGTAGACAAGCTGGAGATAGCCAGAGCACTGTGCACATCACCACCACCTCCCTGCACATCTATTCTCTTCCCCTCATCCTTACTGCTGACCAGCTGACCATACAGGGGATGGTCCTTAGAGCACACCATGCCTGCACACAATTTCTACTGTCCCCATGTCATGAAGCAGGCACTTTCTTCCTGCACTCCCTTAAAAGTTACATTCAACCTTCAGCTCTCCAGCAGCTGGTTGCCACTGTTCTGCAGGAATCCCAGCATCACCACCACTTCCCATGCTTTCACCTTCCTCAGATCACCAGTGGGCAATGAATGATGCAGAGAGGGGAGAAAAGCGGAGAACATCACTGCCTAGGATGGGCTGTCAGGAGCACAGGAGTACAGGCGCTGCATGGGATGGGCTGAGGGCTGCCAGGAAAGGAGCCGAGTCTGCTCTTCCCAACTTCTTGTCAGGTGCCATCGCGATACAAAGGTTCTTTTGTGTTCTTATCATCCACACAGTAGCTGATTGAAACTTCCCCAATTACTATTACATAGCAAGCAGCAACTTAAAATTAGTGAAAATAGAATTTCACTGCTTACAGTCTACTATGCTTAATCGTCTTCAATAATTGAAATCCTGCAATTTATATTAAATGCCTGTAAAAACTGGCATCCTGTAATTTCAAAAAAAGGATGAGCAATTACCTCAATTAAGATAGGAGAACTTCCTGTTGGAAAAATACATGCAAACAAATGAGTCTCAGCCCTGAAATTATCAGTTTCAGTCACGAAAAGAAAACATTTGCTGGATACAATGATATTAGGCTGCCACTTTACAGTGACCCCTAATCCCTGCGCAGTTTAACTTCACCTTGCTGCAGGGAGATGCTTTCCCAGCACACACTAACATGGACAGTCGGTACTGCATCCAAAGCATGGATGTCGTTTCCCCTCCCTTTCCAAGGGAGATCCCAAACAGAATCATTTTAAAAGAGAGACAAACACAAACAAAATCAACACAAAACAAAATTAAAAAAAAAAAACAAAAAACAAAAAACAAAACCACCACAGAAAAATCAGCCTTATACCAGCCTTTAAATTCTGATATACACCTCAGTTACCAGAAGGCATGCCACAGGGAGTATGAATTTCTTGGTTTTATTACATTTGGAAAAATTCCAGGAATTAAAAAAATAAAAAATTCAGAAGTAGTTTGAATGTGTAACAAAACTGATATCCAATTCACGCCCCAGATTAGTGCCCTTATGCAACTGACATTGGCCAGAATCCATACAAAAGCACACATCTCCTGGCTCCCTGCTCTAAAATTTACTCCGTTTAACCTGAAATAGGTGCTTTTATTCTTATAGCTAGAGCAACATTATCAGATAACAGTGAGAATACCTCTGTAGAAACTCAATATAGCACATTTGCAGAACTATCCTCCCCTTTTCACACTCAAAAGGACATAATTAATTTATGTGTGTCCTGTAGGACTAGCAAAGTGGTTATAAAATACAAATTCAAAAGGTAGGGAGAAGAACACTTTTTTTTTTTTTTAAGGGACATTTGCAAAAAGCAGCACCAGTTGTCTGGCAGCTACATTTATGATGCAGCCTTTAAAATCATGCCTTTTGGGAGTTAACTATTACCAAACTCAAAATATACAATTTATGCTGGTATTAATGCACGGGATGGGATTTTTGTACTGTCTCACATCATCTTTTTTGACATCCAAAGAAGGATTTTGCAAGATATCAGCCCCATTGTAAATAAATCTCTGCAACACAAGAAGAAAAAAGTCACACACCAACAAATTAATCTACTGCATTTCAGTTTACATGATACCTGTGTCATTTTACAGAATATGAAACTTCTTTGCTGTGAGGAGTAGTGGGTATAGTTGATAGCCATTAATTCAGAGTAGCCTGTGTATCCCACTACTGATCTAAAAATTACTGTGTTATGTGCTGAAAAAATTACGCATTCCCACAGAAGAAAGCAAGATGACTTGACAAGCATGCTTCACATTACAGACATCATCCAACAACATTTTTAGTCTTTCCAAAAATCATAGATTGGAAACATGATTTTTACCAGAAAGTAAAAAATTTGCTTCATGTGGCTTTCCTTGGAGAAATAAGCAGATTTTTGTAACCTTCTTCAGGATACATAACCATACTTAAAGGCCCAGGTTTTTAAATGTGTGAACACCCAACACTAGGCTTGAAAGACACAAAAGTAATTTTCAGTGCTTCTCTGTCTCTCCTCCAGCATAGGGAAAACCAGGGAAAGAGAACAACGTTTGTGTAAACAGGTAACTTGGGATAATTATGGTGCTATGTGTGTCTGTGGTTATACTCAGTTAATAAAAAGATGTGGCAGTCACACGATAAAACATTTACAAAGGCATATACCAAAAAAAAAAAAAATTCAAAAACAAACAGGAAGATCAAAGATAGGAGGTCATCAGCTGGTGGAGAATCTTCCTGTTGGCAGAAGGCTGGCCCTATTTTATTTTTAGCACAGCAAATAAACAAACCCCAACTTGTAATATCAAGACACCCAATTTCCAAGCTATAGAGCAGAGTGACTTTCATGCAAAGGCAAAGAAAATACTATTGGAAAGTTTTGCTTGAAGCCATCTAACATTTAAAAGTAATCTCTTGGAAGAAAAAGTCCTAATCAGCTGAAGCAACTGCACTCTGCCCTCAATGCACTTTATAGAAAGGGCAAGGAATACAAAGGGAAAATAATATCAAAGTGTTATTGAGTGTATTTCTTGGGCTGGTGAATGTGAACATTTTGTTTCTTACACAGTTCATAAGTAGGATTTATACAGCCTGGAATTTAACCAGGTAGAACAAATTGTTGTCCTCACTTTGAGGACAACCAGCAGAAAGTCTTTGTTGTTATTATTACTAATTATCTAGTATAATATCTACATTACAAACCCCAAGTGTCACATCATATAATCTGGAGAAAAAACAGATCAGTGAAATACATAATTTTCTGTTTTCTCCACATATGATGAACAACTTTAAAATTCAATAATTACCTGACAACAACAACTTGCCCTTCCCCATCTGCCCCCTTTAAGGGCCAAGCCTTTCTCTCACCTCACTCTACACAACCCCCTCCCTGCTGACACACACAGGCCAACGGCACATCCCCACTGCACAGAGGACACCCAGTCCATAGCCAGGAGCTGCAAAACTGGAAACCTGCCTCATCAGCAGCGGGCAAAAGGGTTACTGAGGGGCTAGCAGGGAAATTCAGTCAACACGCAGTGCCAGAAGCGAGGCGGTGAGCGCAGCAAAGCCCTTTTCCGGCAGGCGTCTCACAGCGCCTACGGTCTAATAACCCAGGATCGACTACAGCATGTCACCTTTACACATACCCCTCGCAGAGGGAATCTGGGCTGGTATCAAGCACAGCAAGTCCATTGCTCAGTCTCTCGGTGTACAACAGTGACCTTATTGTCACTCGGCCCGCTGTGCGTTGCAAGTCTGTCCCTGTGTCACAGTCTTGCTGCCACGTCTGGGTATGACAACTGTGGCATTTTCACTGTTCAAAATCCCACCTCAGCAGTCACAGAGTCCCCTCCCTGCCTTCCTGTTTCCTCCTTCCCCACTCCCCACATGCACGGACATTTTAATCCAGGCACCCTCACAGCAGAGTGATGACATCACGACCTTTACTTATATTTGCTGCCAGAGATGCAGGACCTGGCCAGGGGTTTAAGGCGTTGAAAGGTATCACTGGTTCACTTCAGTGCAGGTGTTTCAGAACTGATCTATCACATTTATGGGGCCAGACTGTGTGAAAAGCCAGGCACTTAAAATATTACATTAAAATGGGCTTCTAGTCATCATTTCTAAAAGGTTTTTCCCAGATTCTACTGGGAATCATTTGAAAGGTTTGCTTCGTGCTCAGAAGCAATAGGCCACCAGGCGGTTTTAACTTTTCCTGTTTTGTTTTCTATTCTGACTTTGTTTCTCCATTGGTTTAAACTCTGCAGATTAATGACAAGGCAAACCAGACAAGGAAAAACAATCACAACAGGAAGAGGAGAAAATATATTTATAAGAAAAATGTAGAGAAATAGCTAACATTTTGGGGCATTAGTATGGAACAGAGTTCCTTTTAAAGATACTATTTTCAGAGAATATGTTTTCTTTTTTTTTTTTTTTTTATCCAACAGCAACAGAAAATAGGATCTTCAATCGGGAAATAATCTTGCCAAAAAAACCCTTGCTAGAAAACCTAAACACATTGATGATAGAGTTCACATTCTCAATTCATATTTGGCCAAAATCCTGCTGTAGAAGGACTAGAGTGTAGACTAGATTTGATTAGTAGTGAACCAGCATTACTAGACTAATACAGAATGAAAAATTAGAATCTTGTCTACTTTTCAAATTATGGGTAAATCGCTGCTTTACATACAGATTCTTACTAAACAGGAATATTTAATGACATCATTTTGAGGATCAAGTCAGCTTTCAATCATTTCCTCCAAAAGATTTAATGAAAACCATCAATAGAGAATGAATCAAGAACTCAAACAATCTCTGTATTTATTTTGTCCTAAAGCCCTACAGACTGCAAATCATGGATGGCAGTAGGAAGTTGTCTTTCTCTGTTAGTTACTGGACTGTTCCAGGGAGAAAAAGACAACTCAGAAGAAAAAGAAATGAGCAGACAACAGAAAACCTAATTAACTTCAAATACTGATTTCTAACACGAACAATACTCGAGACTGAAATTGCAAGGCCTTGAAAGCACACCCAGCTGTTTTACTTGTGCTTGAACTAAGTCAGGGGATTTACCAGGCAGATTCCTGCACTTTATCACATAACATTGCAATTTGTTTTTCATAAACAAGATTTAAAAAAAAAAAAAATCCTCATATTCCTCATTGGTATTAGGATGTTCTTTTCTTTCAGCAAGAAACTGTTCATAGTTAGCATTTCCAAAGTTACATCTTGTTTTGGAAATGGATTTATTTAATAGACAAGTGGAGATAAATCAATAGCTCCAAAGAAAGTAAACCCAAAGAAATAAACCAAGTATAATGTCTTTTCACAGGTCATTATATGAACCGATTGCTTATTTCCAGCTCATCCCACACCATGCCAGTTCAAGCAGCTTAAAATAATACAAGGACAGCACGCAGCAGTTAAGAAATGCACCGTAAGTTCAAGCACTGGCTTATTATACAGCAATTAATTTACCTGCCTACATCTTTGTGAGGAAGACTTAGAGAAGAACATATGTAAAGGCGAAGACAATCGAGGGAGGACCAACAAATGTGATTTGCGATAATCTTCCTGAAACACATTTGGAGTGTTCTTCTGTTCCATGGATTCAGTAAATGCTGACAGAGTGTTAAAAGCATGTGAGTGTTCAGCAGGGGAACAGCAAAACAAAGCCATGTTTTAAACGTTAAATTGGATTTCAAATCTAGGTGAAGCACTTTTCAGGCATTATAGCATCATTAGCATCATTAAATTTAAAATCTGGAGTTCCTGCCAGCAGATTACAGGAGTTACATTGAACGAGTCACAGAGCTGTACAGCTCTGCAAAACTGTTAATCTTTACAATACCTTTTAACTTCATCTTGAAAGGAGAATATCAACACATACACCCTGCTAACATCCAGATATTTGAGAATATTCAGGAACCTAGCACTAGCAATTCCACAGAGATAACAAACGTGCACCCTGCCAGTGCCAAAGCTGAAATCAGCTTTCTGATCAAAACAAAAAAAGTCCAAATAGTTAGTAAACAGATGCTGAAGTTGTGCAATTTAAACTCCCTTCCCCACTGCCAGACTGAAGTTTTTGAGGTACCATTTTAATAAATGTTGCTGAAGAAAATTTAAATACTTTATTTATGAATATTGCATATTCTAAACTAAGGGTGAAAGGGAAAAAAAAAAACAAAACAAAACAAAACAAAGCACGCACTCCTAAACATAACAGGTAATTTACTGTGGAAAAAAAAAACCATAGAAAGGAAAACTTTTAAACTCCTGTTGTACAGTTTGTTTCAGAAACACGGTAACAATGTAGGGAAAACCCCCTTGATGACATTTTATAAGGCTAACTCTCGCAGGCATGTTCCAAGCCCAGTAAAGAAGGGTAATGCTACAATGGCAGCCAGAAACATGCAAGTCAAAACACAATCTAGGAGGAACAAAGCACCCCATACAACCCAAATTTCAGCAGCACTAAATAATATCCCACCTGTCAGAATGTCAAACAGTTTGGCATGTTTCCATTACGAGACAAAAGTCACTTTTGTTTGTATGTCAAATGTGCTCTGAGCAAAAGGGGAAAGGAAAGGAAAGGAAAGAAAAAAAAAAAAAGAGAGAGAGAAAAGCTTTTAGAGACAGTTCTGAGAGGTGAAAACCCTGGCTGATAAATACCAATTGTGCTTACCACCTTTGTGTTAACGTACAAAAATAGCATTTTTGTCAGCCAGATGTTACAAATATAGTTACAAACATATGTAGTGAACAAATGTAGACATCACTGATGCACAGAAGGTAACACAGGGTGGAACGTATCCTGCAACTTAAAAAAAATCATCTGCAGTTAATGGGATCCAAAGAGAAATGTTTGTATGTTAGTATCATTGTTTTCTATTTCTCTAGGATTTTTTTCGTGATTTATATTTTTCCCATGATGAGGGAAGGGGAGAAGGGCACAAAGGATGGACAACATGATTTAGTGTTGCCTTTTGATTGTCTAATAAAATTCAACAAAATTAACTGATTTTTAATAATCTGTTTCGTGTATTTTAAACAAAAACATCAAACTTGGACAGTGACATAGCAGATCCCTTTTGTCTCAATGTAAGATGAGGTGCCTTACTAAGGAACCCTGCAATCTGTCACTGGTTTATTGCAGTCTCAAGCAATGTCAATAATGACTCTGTTCTGGAGCACAGGCTGTCAGACTACGTGGTTCAGGGGACAAGATAAATCAGAGCTGGAAAATGTAAACAAAAAAGGTAGATGGCAACACTTTCCCATTCTGTCCCTGGATGTCAAAGAACTCTACAGCTATGAAGGACAAGCTGCATCATGGGAGATAAGCACTATGTAACGATGACATTCGTTCCTAATAAGAAAAAAAAAAAAGTAGCCACCCTGTCCCAAAGCCACTGCATTAGTCTACAATAAGGAAAAAAGCTAACCACAGGAGAATACAAAATGTTTAGTAAAAAAGCATGTTAAGTTACCTAAGATTTACTACACTTAGGTCATCCCTGAATAACTGGGAATCCTGTGGCTGCTCTGCCTCCTTTAACTCAGCCATAAGTTTCCAGATGAGCCTCAGGGAGTTTCTGGCTTCATCTGAGCCTGGAGCCCCTGTCAAAGAAGCAGGGAGAAGGACTAATAGCTCCCTGTCCAAGAAGTCTCTGCAAGACCCAGCAAAGGAGCCTCTCTGCAGGTTCTGCTGCCTGCCAGGCTGTAAAAATGTGCATCTCAAGCAGGTCTGCAGAGCGGTAGTTGTAAGAGGAACCTCTCTCTCCTCTTTGAGGCAGCTAGCTTAAATTATCCTTAATCTAATTTACTAATTCTGTGAATTTGTCTTGAAAATGTGATCCAGAATCCTGCCTGATCACATGAACCGTGCGGTGCTGACTTCAAACAGAAAACAGACAACTAAACAAACCTGAGACAGCATTTATTATGACCTCAAACAGTCTGTTTGAGGTGTCTTACAGTGAAGATTAAAATGTAGTAAGGGAGACAGAATCCTAGATCCTATGAAATAGGAAGACAGCCACCCACAGAAAAAAAATGTCAATTTAACAGAAGGAAAAAAATAAGTAAATCCTCACACCTTGAAAAATATCTGGGCACAGCTCAGGCACGTTCTTAAAGCAGCTATGCCTGGACACTGGAGAGTGGGGAGTATGATCCCTACTACACTGTGTAACGTTATGCAGGAAAGCGTGTCTTCAGCAATAACGCTCGCTAACCAACTACGTCCTGCCACCCTTTCAGCTGGATATTTCACCTAGAGTATTTTCAGAACATTGACAACCAAAGGAATGATTCTGGAAACAACTCAGCTCAGCAGCAAACACCTGATCTCATTACTTTACCTCCTGTGAAAAGGCAGCACAGGGAAGTCAAGAGGAGAGTTGCAGCCACCAAATGGCCATTCAGTAGGCTTTCACCTGCTTTAAAAAAGCTAAAAAAAAAAAAAGTTCCACATGAATTAACGTGAAGTCAGACTCAAAGGCAAAGTTCAAAGTTTTTTGATCTCATCATTGCTGCAAAGGACATAAATTAAGGGTTGCTTTATTATTATTATTTAAGATCAGTAGGCAACTCATAGTTTAGTGAAGGTAGATAAAGGGTGTTTGGAATGAATGAGATCACCAACTGTCCCATAAGGAAAGTCAAATCATTTACTCTATTCAAAAAGAAAACTTGCAAAGATTTAGAAGATCTTAACAGACTGACAGAAAACATTAAATTCATTTCCAGGGCAGAGTAGCCTTTGTGAAACTAATCTCATCTCATGGGTGTCTCAATCTGAAGGAAAGTTTGGCTGTTCTGGAATTCAGACTTCAAACCAGAAGAAAATCCTATGGTAAGACAAACTGCCTTTAAATATATATATATTTTTTACCAAACTGTCACATTTATTTGCATACTCGCTTCTGTAAGCACAGGATCGTTAATTAGAAGGATCCTAAATCAAGCAGTGTTATGGTCATCACAGGAGACCACATTTCTCAAAAAAAGAAAATGGAATAACCTTCTGATACTATGGCTGAGTCAGGAGGCAGAGTAGCTAGTGATACAGTGTAAAAATACATTGAAACCGCTATTTTGAACCACACGAGTCTACATCTACCTGGAGCTGTATATTCACTGCATGTAAAAAAAGGTGAGAAGGTGAAATCCCTGGCCCTACAAAGGTCATCACAAAGGAGCATGGTGGGAGAGAGAGGAGGGAAATCAGAGGAAAAAGGGGAGAGCTCATAAAATATAAGATTTAAGGAATGACACTGGAGCCCATCCAATATCAACCTCCATTTGATTTCATAATTCTGGGACAACCAGCAGGTCCTTCACACTGCATGGAGTAAGATCACAAAATGCCAAAAACAACAGGCATAATTCTTTCAAGATCATTCCATCAGGATTTTGCAAATGAGAACAGATTGAAATATCTAGGAAAAAAAAAAAGTTGCTGAAGAGAACAAAATTTCCACTTTGCTTCTCTCTAACCACCAAGATGAATCTCCTTCCCCCCTCCATCTCACAAAGACCTTCCAAATGACAAGAAGAGAAGCTGGCAAATGAACACCCAACTACCTCAGCTAGGTGGAAAAGCTGAACAGCTCATTGGTGGTCTTTTCAATATTTGATATGAGCCTTCCCAAGACTTTACTGGTGCCCTTTATGTAATTTCACTATCAGAGACCCCCGATCTTGACATATTAGCTAGCAGTTGTGGTTCTACATGGCAGTGTCTACACAAGGCTGTCAGTGCACAGAGAAAACGAACACAGCTCCTGCCTGCAGCCACTGCTGTGGATTCATGGACATAGCACATGCACCCAGGGATTCCCAAGCACACCTCTGTGTCTGCCAGGACACTGGCAGCTAAATTCTCTGGTTTTAACATAGCTCCAAGAAACTCTGGTACGAGGGGAAGACTCCAGCATGGTTCCACCCAAGCAGGGCAGAAATGAGACAGCGATGCACAGAAGCATCTTACATAGCATTGAAATCCTGAAAAATTTTCTGCAGCAGAAAGGGTTTTTTTGCCTCAGTGGACAGAACGCCTCCTGCAAACATGCTCCTGAGTCTTCACAACAGTGCTGCCCAAACCAACCCAGGAGAGGCAGAAGCCTACTCCTGGTTGCAGCTGTGCTGCAGATGTGGCACTGCTGCCTTCCACCCAGCCTTGAGGCAACAGCCTATGGATACCACCGTGTGAAATCCATCCTGTCCCACACATTTTACTACCAGCTAAATACATGCTCCAACATTCCCTTTTTATCTGACGCATGAACCTCAGTGATGGGCTAGGACCACATAAAAGCTATAAAACCACTGTTTTTCTTCTCAACATGCCCCTTCCCATTTCCCACACCTCAACTCTCTGAAAACAAAAGTAATGGAAGAGGAAGAAAATGACTGCCAACGTATGTTACAGATTTAAAGTTGTTTCCAAGCAGCATCAAGAATAATGCTTTGTCATATGACACATGCTCTTTTGCAGATGTTCAAATGGAAACCACTTTACTGTATCTTTGAACACCTATAACTTTTACTTTGCACATTAAAGGCAGATTTTGTGCAACATTCATCTGGAGCGTCAATAGTGAAACCATACTTGTCTGAACACAATGGTTTTGGCCAATGCCTCAGTATCATTTTGTCCTGTTAAGAAGCTTATATGTTCTTATTTGTCTGCTGTGATCCAAAATACCTGCTAGACACTCTCCTTGTTCTCTTGGACATATTTTTTCATGAATGAACTCACCAGTACATTTCAATGTGATGTTTTGTTTTCAAATCAAAAGCATAAAATTGTTTTAAATTTCCCACATCCCCCTTTAAGTACACAGCAGTTTTCTTTACTCCCTCTTTCTGTGTATAATATGCAGCAGAGAGGGAGGGGTGTGTGTGTTTGGGATATTTTTGGTTGGGTTTTACATTTCCCATGCATCTGTTGTGGTTTTACTCAAAGTGCCAAGCATTTAAGTAAGTTGTGGGGAAGATCATTAGTAGTATTACAAGCTTAATTCTTGCTGGTACAGAAAAAAATATATGTAGCCTGACAAATTCTGAGTAATATCAGAAGATCTAAAGTATAGATGTGTGCACACAATGCATCCAAAATTTTTATCTGCAAGTCCGTATCTATAGTAAATATCAGTTTTTCCAACCCTAGGAACCATTGTCAGGGTTTGTTTTTCCCTCTATTAGTTATTCAGGATACCAAGATCCCCCATTATTCATGAAAAAGGAGTTTGTTTGTCGTCATCCCGTCCCCACCCCCCCCTTCTTTGCTGATGGTCCAATATATCTTATCCTTCAAGTAAACATCTTAACTTTTAGCTAACAGAAGCATAACACATCAGCTTCTCACATCCCAAGAGCTACCTACACATTGTTCCTTTTTTTTTTTTTTTCCCCCCCATTTATTCCAAAACTTTATCTGGAATTTTGTTAACAGCTTGACATCTGTGCTTTACCATGATACTGACAAAAAACAAGAAAAGCAACACTCAAAGATTCTCCATGACAATTTAAAAGAAAAGTAGAACAGAAGCTTTGTTCTTTCATGTCTGAATAAGCTTTTGCAGGTGAATAGCAATCGCTTGCATGTCACAAACATGAGAACAGAGGAAAACAACTTTCAGTCCAGTTGTATACTCCATAGATCAGCCAAATAAATCATAACAGAAAGACAGGACTTTATACTGTGAACTGAAGATCTTCACAAGGGCACATTGCACCACCCTGAGCTTGCTCTTGCCTCTTCCCACAACCACTGGCAAGGAAAGAGTTAAAACCCACTTTTAGCCTGGTATTTTAGCCACTGGAATATGTTCCCTACTAATCTCCTTTTTGTTCCTAAATATTTTTTTCAATAGTCTTGATTGCTCCAAGACTCCTATCTGCAGAACTCCAATGAAACTGCAAGAAGTATTTCAGCTTAAGGTTGAATTATCAAGTATTTTCAGGATATAGAAAGCAGGAAACAGCAACACATTATGTAATTCAGCCCTTATATACTGCCATAATAAATATTTAGAAATTCCAAGACTCTCTAAAGAAGCCTTTTGTGCACAGTATCAGCATTCATCCCTTCAGGGTGTAACATGCAGACCGCTTCTCCACAGGGAGTTTTATCTTATTTCGTTTTGGTACCACATTCCACCTCTATGTCGCCAACCAAATTGCTTCCTGTTTTACGGTACAGAAGACCAAGAAAATGTTTAGGAGTCACTATGAACGCATACTGGTGAAATTACCTATGGCATCTAATATCTGTTTCTCCCTCATGAACAACATTGCAGCCTCGTCTGTATTACAACGTGCAACTATTATGAACAATGCCACAATCTTCCCATTCTCCCAAGGGACAGTTTCTCTGACTGGATTTCATGAAGCACAAATTAGGAATTTTTTTCAATTTTTTAATTTTAAAAATAAAGTTATGTCAAAATAATAGTATTTGGTTTAAAACGTCTATATTCTTACTCATAGAACATCAAATCTGAAAAACAGATTTTAAAAAAAATCCTCTGATAAACTGAATTACGGAGACTTCCCACATCCTAACACAGTACCTTAGTTCTCCTACTGACACTGCAGTGAAAGGAGGAGGAGAAGGAAGGAGAAACCCCTCTTCCCTCCTCCTGCCAAAGGATCAGGTTTGGCTGCGATCATAGTCACACCACATGCAGCACTGATCTGACCAGGCACATGAAGAGCTACATGCACCTGTAACACAAACGGAGACATACACCATTGTCCAACAGGAAAAACAAAACCAAACCAAAACACAATAACAAAAAAAATAATAAAAAATAAACAAACACAACCAACCCAACATAGAAGTTGGAGCAATAAAAATATCCATTTTTTAAACCAAACAAACAAAACCAAAACACAACAAACCAAACCAAAAAAAAAAACAGAACACAAAACCCCAAGAACCAGCAATCCCCATGTGCTTGGGGTACAGTCACATCGTGACTGGAGTGTGCTAATAATAGTCCCTCACACAGTAAAAACTGTTATCGCATTGCAAAGTCTGAATTATTCCCACAGAACATAACACTTGAAAAATCCTAAAGCATTTGTTTTTCCAGAGCAGTTTTACAAACATAGCCAAGTCATTAAAACATGTAAGTACACTTCATAAAGTGACCCATGTGATACTTACTGCAGCTAAGTGGCTGTAACACATACGTTCTGGAGGGGAAGCACGTGCACTTCTGAGACCAGCCCATCTTCAAACCTCCACACTGCAGCCCCTGCTTCAAGGTAGGAAACCAGTGGAAGTTCTTGAGGTTTTCAGTTCAGGTACAGGGTGCAAGGTCCTTACCAACTGCACATAGCATGCCTCAGAAAGATGCCCTGGTTACAAGAAAGGCAGTAACACAGAGGAGCTACAGTCCTCGCTACATGGAACTTCATACCTATATCAGCAGTACAGTCTAAAGGGTCGACCAAGACATGATCCCACCTTGTTGATACAGTTAACTCTCCTGTGGCTCACTCTGAAATAAAGCCATAGCTGAAGAGGAAGCAGCACCTTAGTTACCAATGTGCTGGAAGATACCTCAGAAGTATGGGTCCCAGAGATCTAGATTAGAAGAGAATAGGTTCTGGTGTTAGAGATTACTATGCAGGAAGGCACTCCTGGTTTGCAGGTAAAAGGGTAGAAAGGCAGTTTGGGCCCAGCATCAGCTGCTCTCAGGAAAGATCTTACGTCATCACAGGTGAAGCAGGATGGTGGCTTGCAGGTGGTGAAACAGCCTGAGAACAAGTAAACAATGTACACTAAACTTTTTCAGCTGAGACACAGTGTAGCTATTTTAATTTTTTTTTTAAATTAAAGATTTTACAGCCACGTTCATAGGTAGAGAATGAAGAACTCTCAGCTATAGGGCAAAGCTACTCTAAATCCAAGGGTATTTACCCTGGTTAAATAATTCAAAATAAATAGCTACACTATGTACCATTAGCCCCAATGAGTCTTGATTTACCTGTAAAATCACCTCACTGGAAACAGAATTATTTAGTGATCAGCCACATCGAGGAAAAGGTGCAGCAGGATGATGATGGGGGTTTTGTGCATGAAACCACAACTCAATCGGCATCATCCCCGCACTGTGCCTTCTTTTGATGCTTGCAGGGCATTTATTTATGATTTTAGAAAAAGGTTATGTTCAGACATCCATTTTTAGTGCTAAATGTGACATAATGGAACATTTTCCTGACTTGGCCTGAGAGGAGGGAGCATGCGGAGTATCAGTTTCTCTGTCAAAGTAGAAACATATGCATGTGGCATGATGATGTTCTTCACCAAATTCCATCAAACAAGTATCATACTTCAACACACAGACAGAGAGGTGGCTTCACTCCCATGTGCATCCTATAGTCTCATTCCCACCAGGTCAAGTCAGACCTGCAAAACTATGAAAAGCAAGAGCAAGCTGCTCCAGATCACCAAGCTTTCAGCATCTGTGTATTTTGTATTTTACATCTTGTTATTGTTGTAAATAGTTGTATCCGCTAGCCATCCTGGGATAAAGTTTGGCCTATTTTTTAAGAGCAAATTGCAGATTAGGAGGTGGGAACAGATGGTTCTAGTCAAAGCCTTTTAAATCAGTTCCAAAGTGTAATATTTTCACATACTCCCTATGCTTACCACCCATCTAAAACAACCAAAACAAACAAACAAAAAACACAACAAAAAACCAAACCAAAACAAAAAGAAACAAACACACACTCCCCCCCAAAAAAAACAAACCACCAAGCACAAAGCTTAAATCAAGAAATGAGAGAAAAGAAGAAAAAAAGATGAAATAGACTAATTTACTCCATCTGATTTTTGCACTTTAACTTGGTAAGTTTTAATAAGTAATGAAAAACCTAATCTACTACACTTGGGTTATTATTACATTTAGCAAATGACCCAACAAATACTTGAAATCTTTAGCATTATTAATATATTGAAAATAGCATTAATGGCATTCCAAGTCATTCATCTGTGGGACCCAATCAACTAAGTGTTGTAACAATGCAGTTCAACACACATAAAATGCAGTATCTAATAACAGCAATTTAATAAACAGTTAACAGAGCACTCTTCTGCTATCCTCTCAATTTCATGCATCTTTTGTATAAGACTTTCCTACATAGCACTATAAAGAAACAAACCAGAGAAAAGAACAAACATAAAACTTAGGGGATAAAATACATCTGATTAATGGTCAAAGCCAACAGTGGAGATAGGATAGCCTCCAGATTCCGCTGCCTGTCAGACAGGCAATTCCTCACTTTAAACACAGTATTTAAAATATAATTACAATACATTTCCATTTTAAGTGAAATACAGTAATTAGAACCCTGTGGGAGAACCACCATTTTATGAACATCCTTTAAATCACAGGCATAGACAAAAATGGCTATTTCCCTATTGCCCTCTCATTTTCAATCACAATTCCTAAAGCAACAGCTTTTGAAACGAGTTATATCAAAATTATGTGACAGAATGGGCAAATACACTAATACATGCAGTAGTAAGAATTTAAGTAAAGGAAACAAAGCATGAACAGGCCACTATAGACTGTCAGGAAAAAATCCAGACACTTATATTTCCCCTTATTTATAGGTTATGCTTACAAATAATCACATCTGTGCTTCAGTTTTTAAATGCAGGTGGATGCATTTTTAATTTTAAAGATTTTTAATTACAATTTTATAACATACTGACAAAAAGGATATCTTAAATGAGCAGATTTAATCTCACAAGTATATAGTTTCTGATTTTAGGCAAATATAATCAGGTTGTACAGACTGCTTTATATAAGCTGAAAGCTAAAGAAAGCAAAAATTGAGCAAGAAGATCAAAAATCTACAACAATGACCACCAACGCTGTGCAGACACCAGTCCAGTTACAGCCAAGAAAATACATGTCAGAAAGCTTAGTCTGAAGTAAGGTATCTAGCAGTGTGTTACTGGAAGTGAATCAAAGACACACCTCCCCTTAACTGTTTCATTTAAATTACATTCTAACATTACACATGACATTGCCATCCAGAAGAGAGCCCACTTTGATTTCAGAAGATGCCTGAAGAAGCAGCATGAAGTGCTGGAGGCCTCACAACACCTTCAATACAGCAGGTAGAGACGAACACATCGAGGAACACAACAGCACCTAAGCCAAGGTCCAGTGACAGCCAAGTTTCCACACACCCACGTGCACCTCAGGATGTTCTTCTCAAGCTCATAGGCATAGTGAATGAAAAGCCACTTCAAAAAGCTTCAGAATTGTTTGTGAAGTTTTTATTCATAACAGCATTTAATTCCATTATGGAAGTGCCTCTTCAAATATTAAAGACAAAGAGTTCATCCTTCCGCACCCCACACAAAGCTAGAAGTGCCCGCTACTTAAAAAAAAATCCAACCATGAATTAAAATTTAAGCTAGGTTTAATTAAGGTTCAATTGCTTCCTTGCCTTGAAATGTAATTATCTTTTCAATATATTGTTCTTGTGACCTTTAAATCTTCAAATTATTTATACTCCATGGCATTAGAAAGCCACATGTTTGACTTTAACTGCAGTTTGTGAACACATTAATGTCTGACACTAAATATGCATAAGGAACATGTCATTAAGAAAGATACCCCTCCAATTAAAATGTTAACATTTGCTTACAGAAGCAAAGTCAACTTTAATCTGTACTTGATGACAGAGGATAATATATTGCAGACAATTCCATTTTATCCATGAGTCTCACTATGTGAAACTTTCTTCTGCTTCTCCTCCCCCCTAAGCTCGTGTTTTGTTTTAAAATCAAACCATTCTTGGATTAAAAAAATATTTCATCTTTCTTAGGGAAACTGCAGAATCAATGGAAAAATTGCCCTGTGAACGAGGACAGGTTTTCATGCTAGTGTTACAGGCTTTTTTCAACCACTAAATTGCAACAGTGTTACTGTTCTTAGATTACTAAACCTACACCGACACTATCATAAACTACTGCTATTGATCAGCTGCATGTCATTATTGTGAAATTCTGACTCCAATATGACTCGATGCTAATCATCAGATCTCCAATTATTTATTTTTAATTGAAGCATTGAAGAGAAAGTTCAAGTCATTTGCTTTGATTTATTCAGTATAAATAAAGAATACCCTACACTAATATTGTAGTTCAGTACCTCAACCACAAACGTAAGGCAACGAATTACAAGTAATAAACTACTTACGCAATTTAAACAAAGTTAACACAGTCTGCAATTCTCCAAAAACTACCAAACTTTTGGTCTTTAACTGACTTGTGTGGCAATCTTAATTAGCATCCAGCACTCACAGTCCAACTTTCCAATGCATATTTCTCATCACTCTAAGCTATGTAATACTGAAATAACACACAACAAATATAGTCACACTATAAGATGGAATTACTCGTTGGAATTTGGAACATTCAGTAATGATACTCTTATACATCTAAACCCGATGGCAAAAAAATGCTGATATCTAAACAAAGTCAAAGTATCAGACATAGAACAGCAACAAAAACCTGCCAGCATGAAATCCTCCCAATCACTGTGAGAATCCCTTCCTGGGATTGGAGTGTCCTTTAGATCAGACCACAAGTCACTCATTTTCTTTCATTAAAATTATTGCAACCAGCTCCAGGAAAATGTAGTACATGAAAAAAAAAAAAAAACCCAACAAAGGGTTTTACAGAATTTCTTTTGTAGTACAGTTGAAAAGAATTCTCATTTATCAGCTATTTACATATCTTATTGTTTCAATTAAGTGGTACCTTTTCAAATCTGCAGGAAGAATTAAATACATTTTATTTCAGATAAAACTTGCAAGGACTGCTACGATAGCTAAATTTTATACATGGACAAGATTACCTTATAGACCAGTATCATAAATTAGCATTATACATTATCCATTACTCAATGTAATTTTTAGTCTTTACTTTTTCAGTGGAATTGGCATTTTAGATCATGTGATTTTACTAAATTAACTGAATCTTCTACTAGCTCCGTAGACTCAGGTGTGCTGAATGTAGGCAATGATTTCAGGAGAATTTTTAGAGCTTCACAATTAAGTTTTACTGCCCAGCTAAATAAATGCATAGGTTGCATATTCCTTGTAATTAAAATACATCATTTCTGGAGGATGTTCTTTGCCACAGTGGAGTTTTAGAGAGAAGTCAAAGGAAAAAAATGTTACACCAATATAAAATTAGAAAAGCTCCACAGAACTCATGGCTGGTTACACAAACATACACACAAAGCTTTAAAAAAATTTCAATAATATTAAGCATATTAAAATCTTTAAAGCAATGCTTCAAACTTCTAGCATCCTTTAATTTGCTTTTACATCCTTGTTTGATGCTGTATCCTTTGTTCTGATGATCTGCCAGTAAAATTGCTTCACCAGAAGGAACATTATGCAGGAATGTCTGGCTAAAATTAAAACGCTATTTCTCAGCATCACCTAGTTACAGGAAACCTGCAATTCAGGCATTCATAATGCAATTATGCAAGCCAATATATTCAGTAAATACTTAATGAAAAGTTAAGGTAATGGAAAGCTAGTACAGATGGCTGCCTAGGAAGATAAACCACCAGCATGCTCCTGTTGCTCTAACTGCACTTTCAGAGTCCAAGTCTATTGCCAAAGATGCTCAACACAGCTCCACTTCAAAAAAGTCAGAGTGATAAAAAACTCACAGGAGTTGAGGAGCTCTTCATGCAAGCGTAGACAGAACACAATTTAAAAAAAAAAAATGGAAGTTTTTCCAAACAACCTGCTGTTCTGTAAAACATACCTAATTCTCTGCACAATGAGCTGCATGTTAGGGCACAAGCACTAATGCAGATGTTCTCTCTCTGCAGACCCAAGTGTTCTGCACAAGCAGGGAACGCTCAGCTCTTCCTAAGTTGGAGCTCTTCATCACCCCTCTCTCGAAATTTCCCAAATAACTGTTTTCTGCTTGCTAAAAATGTAACACAGCAGCATCACAATAAGAGTAAACTGCAGCAACGCTATTTAAACCAATTTGATTCCTGATTCAGGTTGATTATCAATAAATCCGAGATGTAGACTCTTTACAAGGTAAAAACATCATTTTCAGGAGACACTCAGCTGAGACGCAGTATTTGATACAGATCCCTCAAGATCATTGCTGAAAACAGAAAACTGAGCACGACATCAAGTGATCCTAAACATCCCAAAGCAACAGCTTAGACTTTTTCCTGACAGATGTATTTTTCAACATGGCTACATTGAACAACTATTATCTATTCCCAACATCAACAAAATTTATTGACACTAACAAAGTAGCAAAACCAATCTTATTACAGGTCTGGAGCTCAAATTGTTTCATCTTCAATTTCTAAAATGTTCAAGGGAAAACAGAAACTTGTGTGGACCGTTGTCACAGCAGAATGAATCCCTGCCGACAGAGCTGTGTCTGTCGCTCCTGCCCGCAGAGCCACCCTAAATCACAGGTTCCGTGAGCAAAAATGTGTGCGCCTCGCTGCAACAGCTCTTTGACGGAAACGGTTTGTGTGCTTTATCTTGATGCTGCTTTACGCCCTAAGAAAATAAGCAAAACCATTTTTACCGCAGAAAATATTTTATTTCTCTTGTTTTGTGTGCCTGTAAAACACACCAAGTAGCTTAAAGACACACAGTGCATTTCTTCCACAGCTGAAGGAAGTCGAGAGGACACACACATATATTTAAAGCAGCATAAACCACAAAGCCAAACTTCCACAGAACAAAGGATAAATCTAGCGTTACTCAGCAAGAAGACTAGAAACATGCGTGCACACACACACCCCAGCAGTCCTAATAATCCTAAAGGGAAAAAAAAAGAACCCAACAAAAACCAGAAATACTGCTTTGTTATGCAAATACACCGTTTCAAAACTGAGAAAATTAAATGATGTCATTCAAGCTAATATCCTTGCTTTAATGGAAAAGAGGCAAGAGACAACAACCACCCTCCCTCCCCACCAACCTCCTCGCAAACATTTATTTCAGTGAGGTTTGGCTTCAACTGGAGTCTGTAGCACTCTGGCCCAAGAAGAATTACAGAGAGTGTTTTGGAACTGCTTATTATTTTAAAGTAAGTTAGCATTTGTTCTGCCAACCTAATTTATCAGAATAATCAATGAAATGAATTACTGCATATTCACAGGCTTTTCATAGATTACATTCCTAGTGTTGAGAACAGCAACTGAGTAAATGTTTTCTAAAAAGATAAAACCACAACCACATTATTTCTTCCAGGAATTTATTACGCTTCCATGGAAGCATGTTCAGAGGCAGAAAAAAAAAATTTAAAGCATAATATACCAAATTAATATTTAGCAGGAAAAAAATGGATTAAGATAGCTGCATATTATTACTCATCCAACAAATCACATGCATTTCCTTCATTTAATAGCAGAGCTTTACCAGTATTCAAATAATAGATACTGCATATAATTGTTACATCAATATTTTCATTAGAATTGACACTTTCATTTTAAGACATTAAATAAAGATTAAAAAACCCCAAACCAAAACACATGCAGATGCACTGATCCAGCTGCATGAGCAGTAATTTACCCATAATGAAAAGGCTCCAGAAGTCAGAGATATTATATTAGCACTTTCTACAGGGTATGATGAACGACACTGAAAATCACCCATGCTCCCACAGACCTGCATCACCCTCCGAGCTCAGTACATTGTGGCAGCCAGCGTGAGTTGCAATACTTCAATTCAATCAAATACACTTTTCTCTAAACCTATGCAAACTAAATTACACAGTGATTTGGTTTTCTTACTAGTCTGTTGAAGGGGGTAGATGGATGGATCACTATCATATCTAATTTGAGGGAAAGAAACATTATATGAGAAACAAGTTGTTATCAAAATAGAAACCTCCAGGTATCACCAAGTTGCAACAACTTTTCAGGCAATTGGGTTAAAAAGCATTTGTTTACAGCAAGTAAAAAGCCCTACTGAGGTTCATCAGAACTAGAAATGGTGAAGCTAATGCCCAGCCAGGGTGGCTGCACTTGGAGCTGTAACAAATAAAGCGCTCAGTAAGATAACACCCATTCTGACTTTTCCAGCCTTAACATAATTTCTAGACTATAGTCACACTATAATACCAATTTCTCAACTTCTTTTCTATCCCTCTACTGTGATAACCTAAAATCCCAGGGCTTGAGCAATCACTGACACCAAAGCCTTCAACTCCACCTTTTATTTCTGGATTGGCCTACTACAAAATTTTAGATGCAGATGAGGATACAAGAAAATATGTTAATGTCTAGATGACTGCAGCTATTTTGCAGCCATTAATTTTGTACTCAATAAATACTAAGTCAAACACTTCACTGCTTTTATTAATCAAACACTTCTAGAGACAGATCTGCAGCTTGACTCATTTTAATAGCAAATCTAATTTTGGGGATCAGAGCAGAACGGACTGCACCGCAGCTCTTTTTCTGAAAACACTGACATCTGAGCAAACCTTACCAAAGAATGCTTGCCTGACTGAGGACTGACATTTCCTTTCTCTAACTTGCTTAACTAAAAAATAGGCATTCTGGCCAACTCCTACAGTACCCCAAGGCAGCTGTAGATCACTTTCAGTTGCCACTTGTGAATACTTTCTTTTTCTTTCTTTCTCTTTATTTTGACATGCATATTATGTTAGCTGATTTCAATCATGTTGCATGAATGGATGACATACCTTAAAAGATTAAGTTTTGCCACCCGGGACCATTCCAGAAATTCAGTACTTTATAGCATCTCATACCCTTCTTCATCCTCTACACACCCGCATTATCAATAGTAGCTTTCTTTCCTATTTTATGCCTAAAGACAAGTCGTTCGGGGCTGCAGCTGATACAAGTCAGCTTGAAATGTCATTCCCCTCTGGTTCCCACTCCAGGATGCAGCTGCTCCAGTGTGCACAAGGCTCTGCTGCCATCTATTTGACAGAAGGAACACAACGCAGCAAAAGCCTCAGTCACTTTGCCTTCCCTTTCTCCAGCTTTCTCCTCCCTTGTAGCAGCTGTCAGAAGGAAACTATCAGGGTAATTTTTATCGCTCCTCCCCGCTTATGCCCAGACACAGAAATCACTTCAGCGGTTGCTTTTGAACTTAAAAACATATAAAATTACAGCAGGGATTTGGTTATTGAAAGTAAAAGTAGAATTGTATAATAGGCCACTCTTCTGTAAAGAGGGAGTCCAAATAAATAACTTTCTTCCATTTATAGCCTCAAACAAGAGGCCAGTTCTAAAGCTTGCTTTAAAGCAATTACTTTAAAATTCAGAATTTAATTACATAGCAAGAGAGCTCATGGAGGCCTTGATTTCAGCAGCTATCCAGATCACACTTGGGCCATGCCATTGAATGAACACAGATCCACTGTCCAACCCCCTATACCACACCAGACTTAAAATTCAGAAGTCGCTTAGGAAGTCAAATTACAGAGCCTTAAAGCAGAAACCACACACAAAGCAAGAGATGAAGGAAGTGGTACTTTATCCGTCATCGGGGTCACAAAGATAAACACCACTTCATTCATCACAGTGCTCAGCCCGCTTTGTATATGGCTGCACAACGCGGGAACAGCGGCTAAAAAAGTCCCTAAGTTGGATTTGTAAAACATCGTGCAAGAGACACCCGCTGAAGCTGCAAAACACCCAAAAGGAATCTATAATCTTCAGTCACAGATTCATGACTGCGTGCATTCTGCTCTTTAATTACAAAGTCATACGGAAAAGTCCTATTTCAGGGTTCAGTCTCGTCCTTTTCACACCCCTGATTGAGTGCTCATATAGTTCATTTCTTTTTTACATGGGTGCTTTCCTGATACATTTAAGTAACATACTGGTAGAAATGTGCTTCAGCATTTACACTGGAAATGATCCGTAATTAAAAACAACAAAATGCAAGATAAAAGAAAAGCAAAAATGTAGCAAGCTATTCACACAAACTGTAAATAAGATCACCGTGAACCAAAGAGCAACATGAACTCTTGTGTACTTTTCTATAGAGAGGGAATAAAACCCTACCTCAGAACAAGGGTAGGGAGAAAAGGAGAGGGGGTGCTGAGGGAAGGAGGGAGCAGGCAAGAGGAAAATGAGCGAGGTGGAATGGGAGGGTACAGCTGCCATACCACCCTGCAGCAGAAACCATGAGAGATCACAGAATGTTAAGGATTGGACAGGACCTCAAAAGATCATCTAGTCTAATCCCCCTGCCAGAGCAGGATCACTTAGATCAAGTCACAGAAGGTCTTCTGTGGTATTAAAGCATACCCAGAAACATAATAACTTCATTTTCTCATTGGTATTGACACAAACAGTACTAAGCTTGGGGAGCAATTTGTTAATGCTTGTATTTGCTAATACACATCAGCACCATGGAGTGCGTTATTCCATTGTTCTTTTTATTTATTCATAGCATTTTCAGCCATAATACATATATTTAACTATTAATCCATTTAGTAAAATTAATAGTTGCACTAAATTCATTAGTAACACTTGGGATTAAATCTCTCTAGTCTGACAATACAAGCTGCAATTACAAACATTTTGTAAAGTTGCCATGAATATTCAGCAGACCAAGCAAAGAGACACCCCAAATCCCAGCTATTACTGCAATTACCTTTCCTTCTGGGCAACAAAATCTGTTTGAACAGGTACTACAAGTATTACACTAAAAACCTGCCCAGAATAATTCAAGGGTAAAACTACCTACAACCCAAATGCTGTAAAGGAATCAGATTACTTGGAGTTTAAGCTACACACAGCAGAACAACATGTGAACATCTGAAAGGAACACTCAGAGGTTTCCTCTGCTGCATCCCACCAGGACACTGCATCCTACACAGAGCCCAAGAGAGCACCCAGCAGCTCCTGGTAAAAGGGTGTGCTGAGCTGCACTAACATTACTCAGCACCTCACAGGATCATACCCTGGCTGCTATTTACAGCAGAGAGCCCAATTGCCCTAGGGGCCAAGACCCCATCATGTAAAGCACTGCCACCATCACTACACAGGTGACAGGAGAGGGACAGGTACCTGAGCACAGGACCACAGGCCCATGCACAGATCCTACACTATTCAGAGGCACCCCAGGGAAGGAGGCTCTATATTTATAGTCATCTTACAGCACAAATCAGGTTTGGAAGCTCACTTTTTGGCTAATAAAATGTACTGCCATACATACGAAATTAGAAGTAATTTGATATCATCTTGAGACAATAAAATGTTCTATAAAGCATAACTATAAAATTTTCTAACTCCATAAAATTAAGGTCTGACAGGCTTGTTTTTGCCTATAAGTCTTACTACATCTCTACAACAGTGTGCTGCTAATATTATTTACAATTAACTAGACTAGGTCTTGCTTGTTACACTGAACAGCCAAACGGCTTGCTTTGTACAACATACACAAAAAAGGATTCCATTAATTTTCCTAGAAGCTGTGAGGTTCTGTGACATTCATAACAAGCCTAAAACCTATGCAATAATGTAACAGTCCAACGCAAACCGAGATTTAAGAACTACAGTACAGAAAACATTTATTATGCAAGCTGTAATGCACAATTTTATGCCCGATTACTAATGCAGCAGTGGAAAAGCTTTACAATACCTTGAATTATCTAGCCAGCAGTTTTATATAAGCAAGACTGTATGAAACTGAAAGAAACCAACTTCCACCATGAGGAAGCTTTGCAGGATCAGAAGCAAACCAGGTAAGTACACAGCATAGACACACATCAGAAGCATCATTAAGGTGAAAACAGACACGGTCACATTAACACATTAATGTGTTTAGTTCACAGCAATTAGGGGTCAGTATTTAATACAAGTTAAAACCATAAAATAATCGGAAATTAGTAAGTTCTTTAATTTGCAAGCATGGGGAAAGAGGAGACTAAAGACCTACCAAGACTAATGGCCTTCTCTTCAAAGAGAACAAAAATATAGAAGGAAAAGTGAAAGAGTTAGAGATAAAGCCGAATTCAATACTCAAGTGAGGGGTTATATGCTAAAAGCCCCTTGATTTTTACATCTCATATTTCAGGTAACAGGGGTAGCATTTGCTTCTTAAAATCAACTCCTGCATGACTCCAAGCACTCAGGTCTGCAAGGACTTAAGACTAAACAAAACCTTAGCATCCCCTAAACTAAAGAACAAAATAACCCCCATCTTGCAAAGTGAAAAAACCCTCATACTAAGCATTTAGTGGCTTTTAAAAATGTAGTTACACACAAGTGAGGTTTTACTCTTCAATAATAGGTCAATGTTGCGTATGTAAGGAACAGCTATCACCGAAAAAATCAACCCATTATTTTCATATCTCACATCCATTATAAAATTTCTGGCAACAAATGCCAACAGTAAGTAGCCAAAATAACATTCTGCTACCCAATGCAATTTAAAGTAGTAAACCGAGGAATTGTGGATACCTACACAACAGCAAATTGGACGAGGCTATTTAACAAACAGTGACCAGGGTAGCAGTTGCCATAAAACCAGAGATGTTTCTTCAGTCCTGTATTTAACTGTTTAGAGCAATGAGTTTCAAGTGCTGACAGCAAGAGATCTTTTACTAAGTTTATGCTGCCTTTCTGTTTTGGAAATTTACAAAAAATATTTACCAGCTTCACCGGTTCAATAAAACTCTAAACAACAACAAATATCTTACAGCACAGTCAAATACTGATGACATCACTTGTCCTTCAGAAAAAAATAGTTACAAGTTCATATCTATGTACTTGCATCTCTGGATACACTGTGCAAGAAGAGACCTTTATATCATTTTAGCCAAGCTAGCATTTTGATAATTGATTTTCAAGACATTCAGAGGGACCTGAGTACAGACTTAAGCATAAGAGAATATAGGCTAAGCCACCTGCACACTGCCTACACTAGAACAGATTATTATTTACAAACAATATGTTGTAAACAATCACTCCCATGAAACCTAATGAAGTGAGAACAAACCATGGTCAGCACACTGGATTGCCAAAGCAGCGGGACATAAAAAGACTGGGTAGAGAAAACGAGGCTGAACTGTTTACTTCGTAGCCAAGAAGTGAATGTGCTTGTGTTTTCTGACCACCCAGTGGAGGAGCTGCAGTGTGGAGAGCTAAGCCCAGTTCCTCACCAAAGCAGCCAGGAATGCACACTGGATCATTTGTTCCTACTGATGATATCATTCTGTTCAGTTTGCTGTTTTTAATAAGGGACAAGCTTCAATCTTCGCTCACTTTCTCCCATGTACGAGATCAGATCAGCCTCTCGGTGACCTACTTCATGAGTCATAGTCCTCACTATTTATGATTCAGAAAAACGTCTTCTCTGACAGTATTTCCCAGACTACTGTGGGTTCATTCCAAGAATCAACTTCATCTTCATTGGTTTCCTACAGGAAACCAGACCAACTTCCTATTATTTTATTTTCCTTCATTTCAGCATGGCTCACATAAACTAACTGGAAGTGAGAGTGATAGAAAATTTTATTCTGCATCAACACAAGCCAACATAAACACCACCAAAAAATACTGAAGACGTCACTTGTTCAAAGTCATCAGAATGTGAAGCAAGCTAAGATTAGAAGTTCTTTCCCCAAACATGATCCATACAGGCAAAACCAGCAAGTTCACATAACCAAAACTTAATGGTAAGAGCTGTTTAGGTTTCTGGTGAAGACATTCACCCCTAAAAGGTGGCCAAGTTCTACTCCCTCTTCTAACACCAGAAACTGTTTTAAAATCATAAGCACTGTTGACCTGCTTTTAAGCCCTATTGATACCGTAAGTCAAGTCCCCCAGTCACCTCAGTCAAGAGACTTAGGGTGCCTAGACTGTCAACTGCAACAACAGGAGCATTACTGGAGATGCTGGGAAGCATAACAAGCACACCCTGAAGAAGTCCACCTGAATTCCCAGTAGGACTTCTACAACTGCCACACTCAGATACACTTACTGATATTAGTAAAAATGGAATGATGTGTTTCTGAGCCTGTCTGACCTAACAATGCTGCATCACTTCTCCATGAAGACTGATCAGCAGCTAAATCTATAGCAAAAGCCATTTCATATGGTTCAGAAGTCAGATTTTTAAGCCTGTCGATTTTGTTGATAATAGCAATTTAACCTCATTTACTCTGACTTCTGAACACATACTCGGCAGCATGACACGTGCAGTTATTCAGCACCCCGGCTGGCACGCAACTCTCATGATTTCAGACAGTGTTTACCCGTCAAAGATAGCAGCTGTTAGCACAACTCTAAATGCTGCAGTCTAAAACAATCAAAGCACTATATTACCATCACCAGCACCCATTCACAGCTCTCAGCACTAGAAGCTGCTCACCTTGACATGGCTCTGCGCTCCCAGGTTGTATATCTCAGTGGGTTTGACTTCATTGATGATCTTCACCAGGCAGGTGCTGTCCGTGAGATCACCATAGTGCAGCTTCATGTCTTCAGAGTGTAAGAACACAGAGTTAATACACTTCAGTCCCAGAACAATATAGCATTCATGGTCCAAATCCTTTTCCAGGTTTAAAATCTAAGTAAATATTTACTTGAAAAAGTTTAAAGATTACTGGCTGAACAAGGCTTTTCTTGGGTTTTTTCCCTGCTTTAAGCACAAAACCTATTTCCCTGCAGGAGTAACGAACACTGTTTCAGAGTCTCTTTTCAATAACCTGATTTACCTAGCAACATTTATATCATTTGCCTAATAATTTACACTTCATTAACCCAGGCTGTAGAAGTTTGATCAATGTCATATACAGAATTTTAGCCACAAAAAACCCAAAGCTTTATTTAGTTTACACTCTCAATTTTTCATTCACAGAGGTTTTTAATAACTTCTTTAGCATACACCGATTGCTTTCTCCCCCTTCCCAAAATGTTGCACATTTAAGTTCCTCACTGAAATAATGCCAAAACACAGCAAAAATGCCTATGGTACCTACACTTCTATTACTAGCCATATTTATGTATAATTTCTTTTTATGTTTTTGACCTTAATAGATTTGTTTAGATTGTCCTATTTCCAGGGGGAGAGGAAAAAAGAGGGAGCCAACACGATGTAGTATGATTTACTTGGCAACACAGTGCAGCAAAAAAAGGGAAAATTGTTTGGCTGTAGGATAGAC
>JAAGNO010023446.1:0-43101 GCA_033439905.1 Ceryle rudis | reverse complement strand
CACCCCGCCCCGCCAGACGGTGGCCACCGGCGGGACCGCCCCCTCGGCTACGGGGCGCCCAGCGCGCCCCCCACGGCGGGCGGCCTGTAGCGCAGCCGCGGGGCGCTGGCCGGGAGCAGGTCGGAGGTCTTAGGGAAGCAGAACGGGAGCGTCGGCGCTGCACCGGCGCTGTTCCGCGTCGCCGTCGGCGACAGGGGCATTGGGATCGCGGGCACCCGCAGCGAGTTTAGCGGCCACATCGAGTTGCATGGTGCGGTCGACACACTGGAGGGTAGGGACACCATCCAGGGGGACCTGGGCAGGCTGGAGACTTGGGCCTGTGCCAGCCTTAGGAAGTTCAACACGGCCAAGCGCAAGGTCCCTCACCTGGGTCGGGGCAATCCCCAGCACAGATACAGGCTGGGCGATGAGTGGATTGAGAGCAGCCCTGCAGAGAAAGACCTGGGAGGATGGCTGACGAGAAGCTCAACATGAGCTGACAACGTGCAGAAGGCCAACTGCATCCTGTGCTGCATCAAAAGCAGCTTGACCAGCAAGTTGAGGGAGGTGATTCTGCCCCTGTACCCTGGTGAGACCCCACCTGGAGTACTGCGTCCAGCTCTGGAGTCCTCAGCACAAGAAGGACATGAACCTGTTGCAGCAGGTCCAGAGGAGGGCCCCAGATGTGGTCAGAGGGCTGGAACAACTGTCCTGGGAAAACAGGCTGAGACAGTTTGGGTTGCTCAGCCTGGAGAAGAGGTTGCTCCCTGCTCCAGGGAGACCTTAGAGCAGCCTTCCGGTACTTAAAGGGGACCTACAGGAAAGATTGGGAGGGACACTGTCACAGTTTATCAGGCAGCGTAGTGATAGGGCGAGGGGTAACATTTTTAAACTGAAAGAACACAGATTTAGACTAGGTATTAGGAATAAATTCTTTACTGTGTGGATGGTAAGATACTGGAACAGGTTGCCCAGAGAGGCTGTGGATGCCCCAGTCCTGGAAGTGTTCAAGGCCAGGTTGGATGGAGCTTTGAGCAACCTGATCTAGTAAGAAGTGTCCCTGCCCATGGCAGAGGGTTTGGAGTAGTGATCTTTAAGGTCCCTTCCAACCCAAACCATTCCATGATTCTGTAATTCTGTGACAGTTTGCTGCAGGGGTGAGTGGGCTGCCAGTCACTGAAGGGGGCTAAAGGAAGAATGCTGATGTGGTGGAGGCTGTGGGAAGCGTAACAGCTCCGGTCTGTGAAACAGCTGAGGGAGGAACAAGGGTCCAGGGGCCATTCCACAAGGAACAAAACCCACAGTTTAATCTGATGGGGAAAACCAAAACATTTTGGGGGAAATGTGGATGGAAGCCTAGCTGTGAGGGAGCTGCTGAAGTTCAGAGTGCTGGAGCTGTACTTCCTATAAAAGAAAATCCCTTTCTTTTGGAAACAGAATATTCTTTTGGAATAAGTGGCCATTATTTCTTCAGGTAGAATCTGAAACTGCAGAGTGCTGGAAAAAGTACAGTCATAAAAAGCATGACAGCATTGTATTAATCATCAAGTGTGGTTTTAAGTAAGCCAAAAAGTAGTAACAATGGAAATAAAATCTGCTCTGTACTGTACTAATAAATGGCCAAGAGTCATGGCCACCAATTAACATACCAACAGGAACCCACTTAGGGATTTTTTTCTCAATCTTAAAATGTGTCCCCTCCCAGCAGTTCTAAGGATATACCTTTGTTAATATGAAACCACCATGAGCAGCTTTTGTATGTTACCATACTTAAAATAAAATCAAAGTGTTTTCATCACCTGCCAGCTGATGTCACTGAAAAAATGCTGAACAACTTTTGGAAATGCTGAGCATCTTCCTTCCACTTATTTCAGGGAAAAATACTGTCAGTACATTCAGAAAATGTCTGACACCTTCAGCACTGACCTGCTAACTAATGACGCAGAAGAGTTGTCAAAGGATTAATGTTTCTAACTCTGAAAATAACCCTTCTAGCTCGATCTATTATTTTTCATAGATTTATCTGGTATACCTCAATTATGTAGCAGTGTCGCTAGGAGACCATTATCTTGGGCTAATGTTCTACTCACCGTCTTTTCATTCTGTTCCTTGAATCATCTGAGTTAATTAAAGGGCTAAGTAGTCTTTTCTCAGTACTTTTTTCTTTTTAATACTTCTGTAGAAAGAGATGTGTATATTCCTGAGTGCAGAAGATTGATTTTTCTTCTCAACAGTGAAGTATAAAACGTTGAATGTTGAATACAGAGAACAATTTTGTTTTCATCGTTAGATAAGAAGTCTCTTTGTACAAAGCTTTCTATAATTAAACGATACTTCTCCCCAAAGGAGGGCCCTGGAATGAGATGATTTGCTCCAATGAGAGTTACACGCATGGGCTTTCTCACTGTAAAGCTTTAATTCACAAAGCTGGTCATGGTCTAACGGTCTAACAAATGGGCTGAGTGTAGCTTTGGGAAGCCATTCCGCTCATGTGTGCAATTCATGACTCATTCATGTCTTGCCTTGTGACAGAGCAATTCTTTTAAAACTATTTTCAAGGATGCCATATTTTGCACTTTCATACTTTTAGAGCTCCATAAAAAATGTGGAGTTCTGGTTGTGCTAAACACCCTTGGACCAGGTCATCGTGTCAGGTGTGCAAAGTATGTGGTATCAGGCAGTTGTGGGCAGCTGGGAACTGGTTCACCTAATGAGAATGCCAGGTGAATCTTTACGATGGTTTTTGCTTCTCGTGGAACTCACCAGTACACTACTGTTACTCAGTGTGCTTTCCTAGCTTTATAAAGTTCTGAGAATCATAGAATCATTCTAGTTGGAAAAGACCTTCCCGATCATCAAGTCCAACTGTTAACCCAGCACTGCCAGGTCACCACTAAACCATGTCTCTAAGTGCCACATCTATACAACTTTTAAATACCTCCAGGGATGGTGACTCCACCACCTCCCTGGGCAGCCTGTTCCAATGCCTGACAACCCTTTCTGTGAAGACATTTTCTTGTGTTCCCATCTACGTTAGCAGGGGGAACCTGGCAGCACACCAAAAGAGCAACAATTTGTGGAGAAGCTTGAGCCTCTGCTCATGTGGCTTAAACTGACTCACATAAATGCTGATGTTTTCATAGGTTGCTCAAAGCTGAATTATGTCACAGAACTTTTGCATTAAAGGACTTCTTCTAGGCAAAATGGGGCAAAAAGACCACAAAGTATCATGTTTCCAGATTGAGGACATAGAGTACTGAGGAGTAGTGGGGGTTTGTACCTCACTCCTTAGGGCTGTCAGGGGGAAGAAATACTGAACTGTTACTACAAATACATGGACTAAGGAAAACATTATGCCTGCATTGTATGCACCCATGACCAAGTATACAACAACAGGAGGCCCACAGGTAGCAGGAAAAGAATGATCTATTTTTCCTGTAGGACAGCTGCAGCTACCAACCCCTGTTAATGTGGGTGTCAGGAAAAGGAGGTGGAAACTGTGGTGTGAAAGGGGAGAAGCTCTGTTCCAGCCTTGAAAGAGGCTTTTAATTTGGGCCTGCTTGCATCCTCTTTAAAATAGCAGGGATTCAGGTAACTTAAGGTTGGAACCTGATGTTTTGAAGTTGTCAGGGAGCAGCAAGAATAGGATTGCTCCCTAAGGGGAAGCAAGTGGGAGCCGAAGTGGATAACTTAACCGGCAGATCAGGGACCTCACCTTTTAGGACACACTCTCACAACACCTAAGCAGGGCAGGCTTGGAGACAGATGTCATGTTCAGCCAAGAGTCTAGATCACAAGGTAACATCAAAATGAAGAGAGGTCTGAAGCTAAGACAGGGCAAAATCCCTTACTCGTGGTTAGGATCAGGTCCAGCAACCACCAAGGCAGAGACATAGCAGTGAGACTAGGCTGAAGTGAAGCTAGGAAGCCAGTCCACAGATTGAAGCCCAGATCAAGTATTGCCAAAGCACAAAGCACCCAAGAAAACAACACTCTTCCAAGACAGCTCAGGGGAGAGCTGGAGGTCCAGGGCTGAGCTTAAATAGAGCGCCTGGGGCCTTGGGAGTGAGCTACAGGTGAGGCTGCTCAGAGCCATTAAGGCCTATTAGTGCATCAAGACCCACAGAGTTCATCTAGACCCTTTCTACTTTACAGGACATGCGTTTGTAGTAATGTATTGAAAGCAAGCCTTTCACCTCAGTTATCGACTGCTACTCTTTCCTGACGCAGCAGGGTGAATTACCAAGCAGAACAGCTACGTGCTGTATGCTGGATGTGAGGCTCAGTCACAACGAAGAACAACGTCCACCGGGAGCATGGGAGTTTCTGACAGTGTTGCCATCTCATGGTTCCTTCCTCAGTTCACGTGCTCTCTACTTCATGTTCAGAAAACAAGATAAAGTACTTCAGAGCTGAAGGTGAACGGCAAAAAGACAGTGTTTTGTTCTGTGGTTGTGCATATCTTTGTGGGTTATCATTAGGGCTGGTAGATGCTGTAGGAATACAAACAAGATCTGTTCAGGAAAAAAGATAAGAAGTTTGCATTGTTGTCAGATAACACACTTGCAGAGTCACTAGAGGATTATTCATTGTAATCCTGCTATGTGTTATCTTATTATCTAGTGGTAGCACATACCACATGGGGCTTTACTGGTAAAGGAAGACAGAAAAAGACTAAAAGCAGCAGCAGCGTCTGAAGTAAAGTACGAATTGTGCAGTCCTAGCAAGAGAGCATTCTGCACACCACACAACACCCCTCCCTTTTTCTTTTTTTTTTTCCTTTTTTTGTGTTTCTCTGTAGTGGATAGTATAGCTTCCTGATACAGCTGTAAGCTCAGACAGCTCTGAAAGTTAGAAACAAACAAACAAAGCCCCAAACTCCAGAAATAAACATTTATATTTAAAATAAATAAAAACATTTATATGAAAGATACAGTAGTTTTATATTTTCAGCCTTTCTTTTCCTTGCTGTTTCTGGAAGTTTCAGCTTCCCATATCTGAAAGAGAACTGAGCCTTTTATTCTTAGCTTGAAAAAAACCCTTTTTCAATAAAAGTTAAAATTGGGTGCTTAGTTATAATTAACAAAGTTTGGTTATAATTAAGAAGCAGCTGGGGTTGGGCAGAACGGCAAAAGGCTTTTTAGCTAACTGTTCACCTAAAATGGTTTTAGCCTCTTCTTATGGAAAGAAAAACAGTTTCAGAGGTCCTTCGTTGCCCTCTGCGGGAGAGCCTTAGCGCTGCCTATGGAGCAGTCAGCTCTGCAGCCACTGAACGCTCCTTGCCTCACTGCACTGTTCTGTTTTGGAGAAACTATCTGCATTGTGACATTAGTAAAATTAAAATTTTAATTAAATTCAAAAAAGATTATTACTTGATTGTAAGTACAGTGTTGATGGTAGAAGACAACGTTTAGAAAGAGCTTTTTTATCCTGGGTTTTCATAAGGCATGGCTATTTTAAAATAAGTATTTTGAAGCTTTAAAGCTACTGACATTACTAATAATAGTTTGCGTTTCTGATTTGAAGTAAGCAAGGTTGTAGTAATTAACATAAAAAATAAGATGACAATATTTTAGCTTTTATTCTAAAAGCTGTGTTCCCAGTGTCTGAAGTATCTCTAATTTACATGACAGTAATTCTCATTGTCTTCAGTTTGTTCACAGTTACAAATGCCATCCACAGTAATCCATAATTGACACCAGTCATTCACAAATAAATGTCAAACTTATTTTTCCCACAGTTACATCGCATTTTTATTTCATAAAGTGCTAGAGCAACTCATTCTGTCACAGACATTGGCACTCCACAGTGCCATTGTGTATGTTCCTCCTTCCTTTAGATCTAAGCTTGTCTCTATGAAATATGTCAGTCCTTCTCTTCTGCATTATATTTAATTATTTAGGACATGATGTTACAGGGTTTTAATTGAACTCAGGCATTTTTCACATACCTGCATATTTTTATTCTTTTGCATTCTCAATGTTCAGATATTCTTAGCCCTGATCTGGTTTGTCATTTTTGCAGATTTCCGTATGCTCTTGTCTGACAAGTCCTCTTTAAATATCTGCTGTATCAGTTCCTCTGCTGTCTTGGAAAAGCTCCTTCTCCCTTCTCTTTTTAGCCTCCAGCTTCCATGTGGAGAGCTTCACATTTCTCATGTACAGTGGTCTGAGCTTGATAAGATTATATTTAGCTGTATCAGTAGGATTTTAATCCAATAATCCTGTTGAGAGGAAGCTCTTGGCAGCAAGGAGACCTAATGTACCTGTTTCACCTGGCACTTAATCCTGCATTCTTTTGCAGTCGGTTTTCTCAGAACTCTTTGTGTTAGTATTAGACACTGTGAGGAAATGGGTAACAAAAATGCATCCACTCTTGCACTAAGGGGTGAAAGTACATAAAGGATGTAAAACATTCACATGTCATATAGAATTGTCAGCCCTCTCCTGGGTTTGAAATAACCCTTGCCAATAATGAATTTCATAACTCTTCATTATAAGGCTCTCTGCCAATACCAGTCAGGCTCAAGTGGTACCATCAGACCAACACTTCCCTAGGTTTGAAACATTTCTTTTTTTTTTGGGAAGTTCAGACTGGCCTGAGTATTGGAAGGCAGGAGGGGAACAAAGAGGGAGAAGGTGAAAGGCCTCAGTGCACTACTTAGCATACAGTTTTATCTCATGTTGACTAAAACCTGTGAACAGGACCAAGAATACACAGTTGTTAGTAAATCCAGATCTGAATTTTGCAGTTGAAGATTATAAGGATGGATCTGCACCATCATATATAATTGGCAGTTGTTCCTGGGTGGAAATGTCATTAATTATTCCTCTTCCTAAAAATAGTTAAATGATTAATATCATCCCCCATCTAAAAAAGTAAAAATAGGAGATACTCACTGTAGAGGGACAAACTTCTAGTCCTTGCAATGGTATCACAGAAAACCAAAGTGAGTTGCTGAAGTGGACCACTGTAAAGTTGAAATCAATCTTTGTTCCCAGTTTGTTAGCAGATGCTGACAGGATGGGATTATTGCAGGTTCTGCATGCGCCTCTGGAGTGTTTGGTTGAAGTCAACTCCACTGATTCCAAGGGTATTTTTATGTCAAGATTTTGTGGTGCCATTCTTTTCCTTGTCTAGGACCTAGAGGCACATCATGGTGACTGGGCCATCACAATTGAATTTCTACACAAAACATTTACTGCTGAAGCACCACTTCATTGTAAAGGTGATGAGCTGTGGCTAAAGGTAACAAAGCTGATGGCCAGGACCACACCTGGAGGACTACATGGTGATAGTCTTCTGCACAGGCTATCCTACCTGCCTGACTGTTGACATCCATGTGTTCTGCTTTCAGATGGATACTGTGATCAGGGACTCCCATCTAATCTTAATGTTTGTCCTTTCAAAGCTTGCCATTAAGCCCCTCACTTATCTGCCACCCTCTGACTCCAAGTGGCGGGATGTTAGAGGGGAAGGAATATGTAGTCCAGCACTTACTCCACACTTGTAGGGCTTGTCAAGACTGTAAAGTAGCAGCTTTTTCAGAGATCTGTGGGATTGCTGGAGTACTATTTTATGCTGGTTTTGGCTGGGAGAGAGTTAATGTTCTTCCTAGTAGCTCCAATAGGCTAAATTTTGGATTTGTGACAAAAAGAGTGTTGCTAACACACCCATGCTTTAGCTGTTTCTCAGCAGTGCTTACACAGTGTCAAGGTCTTTTCCATTTCTCATGCTGCCCTACCAGCAAGCAGGCTGGGGCTTCACAAGAAGCTGGGAGGGGCCACAGCTAGGACAGCTGACCCCAACTGACCAAAGCAATATCCCACACCATATGAGGTCATGCTCAGCATGTGAAGCTGAGGAAAGCAGGAGCAAGTGGGAACATTCAGAGTGACAGCATCTGCTTTCCCAAGTAACTGTTGGGTGTGATGGAGCCCTGCTATCCTGGCGATGGCTGAACACCTGGCTGTCCATGGGAAGCAGTGAAAGAATTCCTTGTTTTCTTTTGCTTGTGCCTGCGGCTTTTGCTTTACCTATTGAACTGACTTTATCTAAACTCACAAGTTTTCTGACTTTTACCCTTCCAATTTTCTCCCCATCCCTCTGAGGGGAAGTGAGCAGCTGTGTGGTGCTGCTGCTGGCCAGGGATAACCCACTGGCACAGTTCCTCCACTACATGTCAGTTCTGCAGGAGGAAAGGAAGGAAGACATGCATGTCAAGGTGCTCCCGGTTGAACTTTCTTTTCCACAACTTCTTGCTGGCATGTTTGTGTTTTCCTTCTCAGTGTGGATGCTTGTACACAGTGAAAGAAAACAAATTATAAGCTTGTCTTCCAAAAGGAGATAACCTACTTGTGTGTGGATGAAGGGACCTCCATAGCTGTAAAGCTTCTTTCTGGTCTCTTGTCAAGTCAGTGGGCACTATCTGCTGGTCACTCCACAGAGAGCTTTTTATCAAGTCTCTCTTCTCAGTCTCCTTTTATGGTTCTTTTTGTTCCCTGGGATGATTCTTTCCACCTGTTTTTTCAATAGATGCCCACACCATTCTGTGGCCTAAATTTGCACAAAAGTGGATGCTTTTAAATCAGAGTAAGTCCAGGCCCTCCCTTCTCTCAGACCTATTATCAGATGCTGACTAAGCAAGCCCATTCTAGCTGACTATGGCAGCTATGAATATGGTCCACCCTGTGACTACTTGGTGAGATCAATGCTTTAGCTGAAGCAGCAACTGCAACTTGTCCTTAGCAGACTGCAAATTAAGGCTTGTGTCTTGCTGTAAGCCTCCATCCAGACCCTTGATGGCTAGTTTCATTCATATCCTTAATGTATGTAGTTTTTATGTCTTTATGTTGTATGTCCTTAATGCATAATCCTCAAAGCATATTCTATTTCCAGGATTTATCTTAACCTTAAGCAGGGTTGACTGTGTCTCAGTTCCTTCATTTTCTTTATAGATGGCTACGTTCACTTAGCTTGTAAACACTTGGTCTCTAGCACATCATTACTGAAAACAAAACTTATATATTCACTGTTCAGAGCGGATAGCTAGTCAGTGCTTGGGGGATTTTGTGAAAAAAAAGCCTGCTGTCACATTTGATTTTCCTCTCACAGACACACATTCATTAATTCAGTGCAAAGCACAGGCCTCTCAGAGTCTTCTTAAGAATTTTATTTAGCAGTAGGGCAATCGAATCAAGACTCCATCCACCTCTGCAGATGTCTGTTGTGATTATGTGGTCTCCAGCCTGTCAGAAGCTTATGAAACATTTTTTCTAATCAGGGAAAGGCATCTCAGGCAATTTTCTCTACTTTAGCTCTTGTACCACATAGCTCCTCTGATATCTGACACATTTCTGTCATAAGGAAGCCTAATGCATAGAAAACTATGTAAAAGCCACTCATACCATGTATATTTAGGTCCTTTCCATGTTATGCAATGCTGTTTTTCATTCTTCACCATGTTTTTGTTAACTCCTTGATATGTTACAGGCCAGTATCTCACATCTGGACCTTGACAGGTTGATCTTGGTAAGGTGAGAGCTGTGCCCTTCATTTTGGTATATATTTAATAGTTATAAACATCACAAATGAAATACAATGTTTATACTCATCACTGCCTCAGATACAGGAAACTTCTTGTCATTCCTGTCTGCTGTAACCTTACTGTCTACAAATATAGTTGGAAGTTGCCTAGATGGCTCTGCATTTCTGTCTCATGGAATATCTGAGCTGTCTTTTCCTTTTAGGTTTTATCTGTGTGAGTACAGCCGTCAAGACACTTGTCCATGAGCCACAGCCCAGGAGTCCTGTGCTCCTTATTTTCAGAAGAGAATATACATCAGCAAGGATGAGGAAAATTCTAGAGGCCTGCAAAATGGCAATCACCATGGCCATCTTTGAAAGAATGGAAGGGGAGAAGAAGAGAACCAAGGGAATTACGCTTAGCCCACTTTCCTAAAAATAGACAAGGGTAAATCATCTATGTGTAAACACTACAAGATAACAAAGTAATGAGCAACAGCTAGAATTAATAAATCAGAACAAATCATGTCAAATTACCCTAATTTGCTCTACCTGAGGAACTTTCTGCATAGGAGGAGGTCAATGTAATAGGTCTTAAATTTAGTAATATCTTAGTAAGCACGAAGGTAGTTTGAAAGCAAATCTGTAAGGCAGGGATATAATCTACCCTTAATTGTTTGCTTTGGAAAACAGAAAAGTTGTCAGTGGCTCTTGTGGGTTTTAGAAGAGAGTTAAAGGGAACATGATGGTATCCTTACTTCCATGTTCTCTATTGAAATAAATGTGAAAGAGCTCTGGTAATGAAAGTTCTTCTTGTGTGGCTTGCTTTCTTCTACCTCTGCAAATCACATACTACAGTAAACCTAGTTGTGATACCACTCTGTGAGGGTAGTAACTGGTTATGAAAATGCCTTGTCTTCTTAACAGACCTTAATCTAAAGACCCAGAGTTACAGAGCCTTTTCCTTCTGTTGCTTTGTTTGCAGAGGCCTCAGGTGAAGGACAATCTCAGAAATCAGTTTGCCATTAGTATTAAAAGTATATGTATATATATATTTTTTTTTCCTTGCTAAGTTGTCATCTTAATGTCACAATGTCTAGATTTAAACAAAATTTCCTGGAACACATTCCCCCAATATCAAGACTGTTCCATCTTGCTCAGAAGTTTGCAAGATGCCACTGAAGAGATGCTTTAGCTCTGGGCCCTCCCTTTGTGCATTGAATTATGGGACAAAATGTCTCTCTGATAAAGTTCTGCATTTCTTTCAGTGCTTTCTACCCTGTAGTTTTCAGGACCTGTAGGGATGCACTGCAATAGTCCTCTTTCTATTTTAAGTCTGGAACATAACATTGCTTACCTGGATCCATGGGCCCGGGTCTGAGGGATAACAGAAGGATGTTGTCAAAGCTTTCCATCCCAAAGTGCTAAAATTGGAGCTCTGTCAAGCTTCTGACTAAATTCAATGGGACCAGGATTCTACCCTTCTCTGGTTGCCACGGGATTTCTCCTTTATACTCTTTTTACTCTTCCTACTTTTCCCATATAAAAAGGTAGTTATTGAGATACTATTTTGGGGGAAGAATGTCATGAAAAATTTGTTTCTGTGGATGGACAGAAATAACCTGAAAACACTTGTGAGCACTCAAAAGATCTTATTTGATTATTATTTTTCAGGTCTAATACATCAGAACACTGTTACATTAAAAATAATGTTTATATCTTATTCTAATTTCACTTTCCATTGAGTATTTTCTAAAGCATGAACAGTGTTTGTTCATAGGAGGTAGACTTGACCCTGAACTCCAAGTCTAAATAGCAGTGTTTTGGTACAGTGTGAGCCTTGTCTGAATTTCTACTATTTCTATCCATCTCTACTGAGCATTAGAAGAGCAGTTTTGAAATACATGCTTCATATATCCTAAAATGTTAGCTGGTGGCCTTTCAAAGAATTATGCACTGTTCCACTGTAGAGTTCATTCACCTGTTAAAAGCAATATAGAAATAGAAAGAAATATAAAAATGTCCTCAGAATATCTACATGAGGTAAATACAGTATCTTTTTTTTTTCATAGATGGAAATATTGAAGTAGAAAGTCAAAGAATTTGACCCAGGTTACAAGGCATAAGCATGCCAAGATAAATGATTTTGTTTCTCAAGTGCAGGAGAACTTTACCCTGGAAAGACTAGTATGTCTATGAGTGATACACTGGGGTAACTTCAGAAGGAGCTTTCTTCAGCAGAAGACTGAGGTAATCTACTCTTCCCAGGGAGCTCAAAATCTTCATTACAGCTGATCTTACTACACTTTCACTATAGTTCACTGCTGCTTGTGTTCTAAAGGATCCTCTTGCTCGTGTCATACCCAAATATAATGAATGGACCGTAGGATCAGTGTATAAAGCTGCAGATGGCTCCTATAAACAGCCTCGCTTATCCCTGTTCTCAATAATGCATAAATCACTAGCTCCATCTGCCTGCTATTTCTTACAGCATCTTGGCCATTATAACTCATTAGGAGGTGGCCGGGAATCTCATTCCAAACTGCAAGGGTTTTGCCAAAAAACACAAGACACTGAACTTAACCCTCAGGAAAACTCATGCCTCAGCATTTTGCTGATCACTCCATTGCAGGAAGAAATGCCTGCTTTATTTTGTACAAAGGTACAAAAGGTACCTCTTCTCAAGGTAGAAAACAGGCTATTTGAAAGTCTGGGGTATCAGGCAAGAAATCCTCATTCCCTATTTTTCTGTGCTTTACAGTGAGAGGGAGTGATGATGAGCTCATATCCTGACAGATTTCACCATCATTCTGTTTGGCCTGGAGTCACTTGCAGTCACCCCTGTGCTTGCCTGCTTACTATAAATAGCATACTGTCAGGAAAAAAAAAAAAGATTTCACAGCTTCTTACTCTGTTGCTGGCAATAGGAAGCTTTTTTCATGCTGCTTGTCAAGTATCTTGGTCTTCGGCTTGGATTTCTACATTCATGTCTAGAATAAATGACATTAAATGGAGATCGGTTGTTCCACAACCAGTCTACTGAAAGCGAGCAATATGGGATGATGCAGTCTGAGAGGGAAAAGGCTATAGGAGAAAAAATAGGGTAAACAGAAACCCTTAGGATTTGGGAGGAAAAGAGCTTGTGGGTGAGGGGAAGACACCTATAGATGGAGCAAGGCTTGCTGATTTGGTAAGGGTAGGCTCAGGCGAGAAGTTGCATTTCTACTGAGGGATGTATTTTTTTCCTCATTAAAAATCTTTACGTATTTTTAATGATGGTGACCTTTTGAACATGATTTGGAAACCGAATAAATGTTTCCAGTGTCTGAACATTATTACTAACATATATTACCTTTAAAAATATCCCTGTTTTCACCTTCAAAGGACCTGTTGTTTACTTACTGTTGCTCACTGATTGCTTATCCCCAAGGGCAGGTATGTCCTCTTCTCTGCATCAGGCAAAAGTCCTGATCCAAAAGAGTAATTGTACTGCATGAAGACTGCATCTTGCCACACATGTGCAATGAAAATGATGAGCACTGACACTCTTCTCTTGGTCATTTCCTGGCTCTTACTGCATTTCTCAAACGGTGATGTTCTAATGCCAGTTTGTGGGGATGTGTGCATTACAGGGACCTGTAGTGGTGTTGGCATTCTTATCTGTCTCAAGGAGCAAGAGCTATCCAACAGCTATAAAACAAGGGTATGCTTACAGTCATTTCACACACAGACATATAAGAAAATTAGCATTTTTCTTCAATCTTGGTTTCCAGAATGTGACTGATACAGGTTGGACTCCCTGGGAGTATTATTTGCTATTTTTATCAAGCACTCTCTGGTGACATATTTGAAATCTTCTCCATACACAGAAATCAATGACATTTTTAGAAATTGTTTAATTATACCAGTGCAGACCAATATGTAGGTAGGCCTAAATTGTTTTATATTGATTTTTCTCAAGCTGGTTTTCTGGACAAATAACTGATAAAACAATGTGGGTGTCTGCATAGGGGTGTTACATTAGATAAACCATTTTGAGTCATAATTTAGCTGAAGTAATAGAGGTTTGTCTGCAGGCAAGATTCTAGTGTGTATTTTCTATTCTCACTCTTTGTTACTCAAACATCACAAGTATTAACTGTCCTAATTCTTCCAGGTTTTTTATTTCTACATCTCTCCTGCATCTCCTTGCAATACAGTAGCATCTCATAAATACATACATGCAATTTAAATTATTTACAACGTTGGTTTCGGACACTCCCCAAGAAAATCTATGATGTTCTTGTTTAGCCTACCTGATGCATACCAAGGGACTTCTTTTGGTGCAAACCATATTTTTCTAGCTTTTTTTTTTTTTCAACTCTGTGTGGCTTTAGATCAAAGAACCTATTTCCATTAGAACTTAAAGCATCAAAAGATTACAGGATTTTATTCCTGTCTAGTTGTATGATGAAAGGAAACTGTCATCTACAGCAGTGGGAACAAGCTTATGACAAGAAAAATGTCCTGCCTAATACCCAACACGTTTTAGTCAGGCTGAAGTTTATGGTAACTGCTGGATTGCTCCAAATGTACGAACAGAAAACGGTGGAGGTGCATCTTGCAGATACCACTCCAGGCTGCAGCTTTCTAATAAAATCTCCCAGAGCCCTCATTCCTTGTCAGCTTGTACTTTACTCCCTTTATGTAGAAAATTCCCTAAGAACTCAATAAACTGCCAGAGTTAGATTATTCAAGCTTTGGATATACTGTGTAACACATCTGTTTTCTTTAATTTTTCCCCCACTGTGCAGGAAGAAACAAGCTGTGGGCTAGATGGATTTACACCTTTTCATAGAAAGGATTTCGTATTGTTAGGGGAACTTTTACAAGATTTTGTATTATTATTCTGGGTATAAGATGCACGGAATGCAGAGTGAAACCTACTGTTTTGTTTTATGTTCTTGAAGAGATAAATAATATATGAGATCAAAGATACTTTCGCTACCTTCCTGGATTTTTGTGCTCCTTTTTGGTTTACTGTTTCATAATGCAGACAGCTACATATTAGGCCATAAACTATTATGTTTCTTATGATGGTGTTACTGCCGTCAGCCAAAGCAGAATAATGGTATTAAAAATATGGGTCACTTTGCTTTTGGATGCCTTGCTTTACACATAACAGGAAGATAATAATAGTATTTTTTAAAACTGTGACTTGCAGAGTTATGGAAGAGTTGGACTCTTAGATGGTCTGGGAGTCTAAATAGATACATGTCAGCTTTCGGGTTACATTTTGGGCCTAAGTAGTGAAACTGAGGGAGTGTGGGGGAAAAATACTTCTCTGCTTGGCTTCCTGCTGTTTTTTGTTATGCTGCATTGTTGCACAAAAGCTAGGGGTAACTGGAAAATACCAATAGGATTTACATGGGTGAAAGGGTAGATACAGTTGCAATGTCTGTGATACAGTGAAGCTGTGAGAGACCCCAGCAGACCAACCTAAGAATGCATTCCTGGTGCTTTTGCTCTTGGGCTTGCTGAAGAAGTCACGATGGTGCTAGTGGAGAGGTCTAAGAGGGCCATAACTATTGCTCTGGCCTCTACCAATGCATCCTGTCAGTTGGAGCCAGGATGCATGAACAAGCTTGTCGGCAACTATGTATGCTTGTGTGTTTGTGTGTAACAACTGGTGTCCTGTGTTTTAAGTAGGACATAAACACCATGTGCTAGGAATGGCAAATATGCTGGCCTTCTATTTTCTTTAATAAAGATGTGGAATTTAATGCTTTAACATAGACAGGTGGATCACCATAATAGATTCTTTCTTCAGATAACCTGAACTATATTGAAACAGATACCAGGCTGACAGGACAAACAAAGAGAAATTGTTAATATGCTTTAAATATGTAATGGGCACATACTGTGTACTGGGTTGGGATCTTGAAGAAAGCTGTCTGTGAAAAGCGTCCCAAAGAGCTGAATTCTGGGTGAGATATCTTGTTCCCCCAAAGCAGTCAGCCCACATTAGTCTTCCACAGCATTCCTTTCACTGCAAGTGACAGGCAGTGCCTGGGTTGGCACTGCATTTGCTGTGAAAAGATGGGCACACCTTGCAACAGGTAATAGAGTGCTGGGGATTCTCTTTGTTTTCATGCTTACATGGCCTTTAAAGTATGAAAAAGTATCTGCTGTGATGAGTGCTTTGCTCAGCTAGCTCAGTCCACCCGCAATACTGACCAGAATTTGAAGAGATGACTCAATCCGTTTTTGTTCCCAGACAAAGGCCCACCCTTGCGGGATTGTTGGTCTTGCTTCGTAGGAGTAACCTAGTGGGAAATTGCAAAGTGTTAAGTACAGAGCTGTACTGGATTGGACTGCTACTATTGGTTTAATTTGCTTATATTCTGTTCTAGTCAGTGTGAAAAGCCTGCTTTTCCTCACTGCAAAACAGCAGTGGGAGTTAAAGAATAGGGTGAATATCCGAGATATCAGCATGTGTATGCACACAAAATGACTTAGCCAAATCATTGTGCACATAGGATAGGATAATTAAAGCATCTTAAACTTAAAACAAAAGAAAAAGTACTGAAACAAAAATGAGACAAGAGCACATGAGGTGCAGGAAGATAAATACTTAGAGGTGCAGGAACCAGAGCAGATTTTCCTTTCTCCAGTAGATGGTAGGATTTTCTCAGCTACAAACAGGCAACAGCAAAAATCACCTGAAACCTAATCTACAAAGAATCCATCTCCAGCCTTTTCTGACTTGCAGATTCCTAAAAAATCTGTTGGAGTTATGAGTTCAGGAGGTAGCAAAAGCTGCTGGAAGAGATTTGGAAGTTCTCTGACAGGACTGCTAGCAGTAGTCCATGTAACTCAGGTTTAAACTACAGCTGAATTGTCGTAGCTTGTCCGTAAGATATATGAAAGCTCACAGACAGTGTTTTTCCACATAGCTTTCACATACACTTTAGAGAGATCAGGTAAGAAAATGTGCTAAGTAGAAGGATATTTCAGCTTTTGAGTTTGAACTTTTCCAGTGGTCTGAACCCTTCTGGGTGCAACACTTCTCAGAATCTATTTTCAGCCACTGCTGGAGGTAAGGTACTCAGGCAGACCTTTTATATTACTCCCTTATGGTTGCTCTTATACTTTGCTATGTTACTTGCTCTAGTAAATTATTTAAACAATATGAGGAAAAAAAAATTTGGTACAGGTGTTAAGTCAGTCCTTTTTCCCCACTATGTGTTGAAGGGGCTGGTAGGTAAGGCAGTAAGGTTTGAACTCCAGGCATTGATATGGATATTCTTTTACGTCTTTTGACAGTTACTCATCACTCAGATATTCAGCTTTCTACCTGCAAATTGGGTACAATGCTCTCAAGAGCTATGGATATATTCTTTGTGTGACTTTGTCTTTATTAGGTGCTCAGATGCAATAGGTAAGAGTTATCGAGTCATGGCTAGGAAGATAGACTGTAAGCATGAACTCTTTACTTATATCATGGAGGTGTTAAGAGAGGATGGGATGCAGTCTGGTTCTGTGTGAATTCATGCATTCTCTTCAAAATCAAGGTCAGTGGAACAGAGAGAAGGTCACTTGAAAAAGCATCTCTCCTATTTCTCTTGTTCTTCTATTGAGTCATATTAGATAAGGGTAAGGAAGTACTAATTAATCTCTACAAATATGTAGGTTTTATTTATGCTCTTTGGTTTCTGAGTGAACCTTACTGTGCATTTTTTGTTCAGGCTTAGAATTTGTGGATTAGCATAATTCAAGGTTTACCATAATACTTACGTGTATTAGCAGCTTCTGAATAGATAGATATCCAACCATCTGTCTTGGACATTGTTTACAAGATGGCCAAGTTGCTTCTTCAGCTATAGTAAGGTAAGAGGCCCTGAATAATTTTAGTGCTGCTTTTAATATGATCATTTCAAGCCATCTGCAGTCCCTGGAGCATCATGAATGTCCCCAGAGCTTTTAAACCTACTTTCCATCTGTTGCCTTCTCACCTACAGCATCATTAAAATGTCCCAGAAGATTTTGCTGCTTTCCCTGACAGCCAGAGCAACATTTGGAGCCTTCTGCTGTGTGCTGGTGCTGCTGGGAGCTGGCAGGCAGCAGGAATCAACAGCCTCAGATCCCTGCAAATTAGGGTTAGACTCAGAATTAGACCATGGTCAAAGCCATATACTTGTCCTGAGAAATGAGAAACTCATGTACAACCTTAAGGGTGCTACCTGGAGCTGACACCTGTATGTTCAGAGATCTTAACATGTTTCTCCTCAATGGTGGAGCCTTGGTTCCATTTTGATCTACTTGCTGGTCAGAGCAGCTGACCCAGAAAATAAAAAGCAATTTACTGCTGTGCAACCTGGAAATAAGGAGAGGGAGGAATGGTGAAAGAGAATTTGCCATGTGTTTTGGGCATAACTTAGGAAAGCTTCCTTGTCTCCCTGTGAAAAAGACTTCCCTCTGTCTACATGACTGAACTGGAGACAATATAGAGCTGCAGTATATACCCGCTTACATTAGGCAGGACAGCACCAGCCTCCAGTGTGCCACTCAATGAAGAAGAGCATTTGGCATGACCAGTTTGGAGCACAGGAACCAGTTTTACACCATTTGAAGAGCTGTGGAGGTCACTATTATTCCTTTGTTGTCAAAGCAGCACAATATTTTAAACAATTCCAACAGTACTTCAAAAATCAGAAAGACAAATTTCTGAAAACTATAATAATACAAAATGTAGTTTTGGTCCATATTAAAAAGAATTTCTCTATTGCCTTCCTGCTTTAGAGATCAAGTTGATACCTGGCAGGGGAATGCCCTCATGTCAGAAATTTCTTCTCTCCTGACAATAGACCATTTTTGATAAGGTTAAAAATCACCGTGGTAGCTCGGTAAATGTGCACTCCATAAAGACCTCGCAGAGTTTGGTACCCATTTTCCCAGGAAATCTGATCTGCAGTAAGCACATATGTTGCCCAAGCTGAGATGTACAGACTGAGACCCCTGGAGCAGCTGCTTCTGGCTGATGCAGACTTTGTGGTACTTGACAAAACAACTAAGACCAATGAGCCTGTCTCTCAGGGATTTTCAGTGCTCCTTCTACTGCATCAGTTCTGGCAGAAGTGGGACAAAAACTGGAGTATACTGAGGAGTGACAGTGAGGTGGCAGAGTGTGATGAAAAGGGGAAAGGCACCTAGAAAGAAGACTGGAGCACGGAGCTGATGGAAGAGGACAAATGCTAGGACCTCTGTAATGCTGGATAAGGATAAAAGATTTGACTGTTTCAGGTATTTTGAGAAGAGTTTTGAATGCAAGAAAAATTAGGTTATCCTAAGGAAAAGAAGCCACATTCTGACACTGTGAAAGACCAACAATCACTTTCCAAAAATAATGGAAACAAAACTGACAATAATTAGCTGGCAATGGGAATTGGAAAGGAGAGGAGGCAAGAAACAGAAGAGGGAGTAGCAAGAAGCCAGAGCTGCAAAGATGTTGCTTGAAATATCTGGATACTGAGGGGGAAGAAGGAAGAGAATAGAAAAGTAATTTAGAATATGAGACTTATGATTAATAAACAAAATAACATGACAAGAACTGTCATGAAACTTTACAGACCAGCTTTAAAACCAGAAATGGAAATTTCCTACACATCTACAACACTCTATCCCATATATACAACTGTTCTTTCTAGAAATACTTGCCCTCCAGCTTCCAACACTAATTGTTGTTGGGGGACAGTTATGCCCATGATTTCTTTTACTAAACTGGTAATGTTCAGTCATTAATAAAAATCAAATTTCTCTTTTCATTTCAGAGCCCTCCAGGCCCAATAAATAAAGGAAGGGAGTTCAATTAACAGAGTCCTAGCAGCTTCATTACCCTATCTCTGTAGAGCTCTTGCAGAAAGACTGAAGAAGGAAGACTGCAGAAATGGAAGAGGAGAATGAAGGAGGAAGAAAAAAGACAGAAGCAAAAATGGACTCTTTAGCAAATAACTGTCTAATTAGGCACTCTCTTGTACTGCAAGTTGGACCAAAAGAAAATTCATCCTTGTTGCCCATCCACTGACTTTACTAGAGAGAGCAGTACTGAATAAAATCTTGGCATTCTCAAATATGTTTTCCTTGTAGTTAATTACACTTTTATTCTAAGTTAATTGTGCCTATGTGGAATAAAAATGGAAGAGAAATGGGAATCAGTTTCTAGCCACTGGCTTGCCAAAATGATACTGTTTATGTGGTTAGCTGCTGCCCAGAAGCCAGCACACACTTTGTTCTTTGTTCCAGGCCCAACTCTTTGCCAGAGATATGTGCTTCAGGACTTGAGAAGTACAACATTGCCTGAAAGGCACCTCCTCACTGAGGAGAACAGAGATGGACAGAGTTCTCCATACAGCCCAAGGTCAAGTGAGGCTTTAAAAGTAGTCATGCTCAGATATCAGAGTACAGCATCTTTTTCTGTAGCTGTTGTGTTTTGTTTGCTGCTGATAAAAGGCCTCTGTGAGAAACCACAAAAAACCATGGAGCTCCACCACACCTTTCAAGCAGGAACTCAAAGGAACCCTTTTCACTGCTGCTTCTGTGTTTCATCTTTACAAAGCTTGTTTCAGAGGATTACCGTATGGTCTCATTTATTAATGACTCTGAAGCTCCTTTATCTTTGGAGGAAAGGCTTTACAATGACAACTATAATGCTACAATCCTATATTAATCTCTGGATGTCTGGTACAGATGGGACTAGACTTTGTGTGCTTTATCCAGTTTAATAAACAGCAATGTAGTGTTCTCAGCAGATCCCTGAATGACCTTTCTAGTTCTTATCAAATGATATATCCAGGTTTACTTACGCTTAAGTGGCACCGCCTTCTACTAATATTTTCTCCTTGATTGGAAACCAAAGACCAAGTTAGTCAAGTAGAGGAAGTTTTATCTGTTTAATATTCCCCCACACCCCAATCAAAATCTCATTTCAGATTTTAAAACTATATGAAAATGTTTCCTTTCGTCTTGTTTGGTTTGGGTTGGTTTTTTTTCCCAAGTGCTCATTTATTTGAGTTTTATTATGGCCATATACTCTCACTTGGCGCTAAATATTTTTCATCAGTTATAACATCTACCATGGACCTAACACCACAGAAACCAGTTTAAACCATCAGAATCCACTGGATGATGTTGTTATGCTACTCTCTAAATTGGTCTCTCTTCAGATCTACACATGCAAATTCACTTACATACCTGCATAGGTTTCCAAGGAGTAGAAAAAAGCTAATAGCTTGGAAAAGTAAGCAAAAGGCATACATGCCTGAAAAGAACAATTATCTATAAATTAGCAGCAATTGTCTGCAAGAAGGAGCCAGTAAAGAAAGGACACATCTCTCAAAAGGGCACCTCCATAGTGCACAGGTTTGGGTAGGTGATAACCAGACCAATAAACAAATGTGACACTGATGGATAGCTGCTACCCTGCCGACACAGGTTAAGAGGTATATCTTATATGTTCATTCATTTACAGACACATGACTAAAATGGTGATGCACAAGAGAGTGTAATACAAGTACAAAAAAATCACTGAAAGACTTAATTATGGTCTACAAATGTGTCTCTCTCAGTAACTTCTAACCCTTTCTGAATTTTTGGTGTTTCCGTAGACAGACCAAGGATTTAAAGATGGAAAGACAAATTAGAAGACACTTCAAATTGTAGTCTAATGAAGGAACCTGAACTTTTCATTCTTTTCACTGCCTGACATTTGTGATTTTTTAATTTGGAGGGCAGGTTATCACCTCCCATTCTCTCACTATGATGCAGAGTTAATATTTTGATCCCTGCAGTCAGCAAATGCATGTCTGAAACTGTGCGACAGGAACCTGCACTTCCTTAAAGCAGAGTGAAGGAAGGAGTCCCTTAGCTTGCACTCTCTCCTCTATGACAGGGAAAGAGGCTGACTACATTACACACTGAAGGAAGCCAGAGAATGATCAGGGTGATGTAATGAAGCTGTCTGAATCCTCCTAAAGAGGAGGGCACGGTTGGGTCAGAACTGCTGGAAAGGAAAATATTCATGGAAACTGTTTAAGAAGCTGTCAGGCAGTAGGACACTGAGTCTGGGAAGAAAAAGCAAATTAGAAGAACGTCTGTAATTGGCACCAGTAAAGTAGCAGTGCTGGAAAGTACAGATAGTCAGACCAGCTACTGGAGCAAGTTCATGCTAATAACTTGACCCTTTCAGCTCATTAAGAACCAAAACACCAGGCAGAGAATAACCAAGGTGTTGAATAAGACTGCTCATTATTCCAGTCAGCTCAAGTGGGGTGAAGAGCTGGATTGTATTCCAGAAGAGTGACAAAGAAAAAGGAATGAACATAAGAGCAGACGTGATAGGTACTTGCCTCCTACATAAGCGCAATATATATATAATCACACAAAAAAAAAGAAATGTGGGAAATAGAACAGACTGGGATAGTCTGAGATGAGTCTCTGTTCTCATGTGGGCAAGAGTTCCTGTCAGTAATTGCTATATGCTAACAGGGTCTTGATGCAATGTTACACATGGCAGATGGACAAAGGGCATGAAAATTGCTCCTGTTAACCCAGTAACTAAGCAGCATGTCATCTTTGATTTACTTCTTATTGATTTGGATCTACAAAAATTTATTGCTGGAGCCAGATCCTCAAATCCATCCCCAGACATTAGGAACCTCTTCTCTCTGTGTGGAGAGTCAGAAATGTGATGAAAACAAGACTGTGTGCTAAGGTGGGCTGAGGGAAACATAGCCACTGAGAAAACATAATGCAGGGGATGATCCTGAATCCCAGCTGTCTCCTAATGCCAGGATGGACTCCATTTTCTGTTAAGCATCTACCCTGACTTTTGAGTACTCTCTTTCCCCACTCTGCCTTTTAGAGCAACACAAGAAGGACTATTTACTCTGGACAATTGTCCAAACCAGCAACTTGAGTCAAGATGCACACATCCTACTCTGGTGTCCCAGCAGCTGAATTGCAGAAACCACATCTCTAGAAATGTCCTAAACGTTTGGGAAGCTGACCTCACAAAACTTCTGCTGACTTTAGTGCACCACATTGTACAGTGATACAACTCGTATTTAAATATGTTTTCTTTGAAGAGCACGTCTTTGCAATTCTAATACAAAAGATTGATTTTGGTTTTTTTAACTTGGAACAGTTGAAATACCACTATTACATAATAAAATAGTTATAATAAAGTTTTAATAAAGTCATTAAAATGTCTCCATCATAAAAATGTCACCTAATGGTTGAATCTGTCTGTTTTAATGCACACTGGTGATTTAATAGCTAGCTCATGACATGCTCTGCCTTCTGCTTGGAAGGGAACACTCCTTCTCTATACAATCATTTATTTATTTTAGCAGGACCTCTAGTAATAAAGTCAGCTGGGCAATGTTTCATGAAGAAGTAACTCCTCCTATAGACAGAGTTTCTGTCCTGGTTGTAGAAACTGAATTTGTGAAATGATGGCTTAGAAAAGTATCAGGGTAAAAATGAAAGGCATCGAGTATACAGAGGGGAGAAAAAGAAGGGGCTAATATATTTTTAGTTTAAAGCTGTCAAGTTATTAAAGTTCTATTACCAAATTTTCCTTTGTCCTGACATCCCACAACATTTCTCAGAACTGCTAACAGTGGCAGATTTGGGCTTTTATTAATATGCACATTAAACCACAAGAGACCTTGGGAAAACTTTGTCAAATCACAACCACCCTGGGCTAGTGCAGCAGAAGCTTTTGTTAGAATTATGCAGCCCTTTGGGACATGTAAGAATAGCATCATTTTGTGTAAAGAGTTGCCACTGTATTTATCATGGTTGGTAAATTAATCCCTTTCCCACAGTCACCATCTATAATAATGTCACTTTAGAAGGATTACATTATTTTCCTGTTGCTTTTAACCAGCATGGTTTATGTTCATTAGCTGCAGAGGCTGTACAACATGCACGGGCATGCAGAGCCTAAAGAAAAGGAGTTCTTGAAGATCCTTGGGTTTCACCTCTTTCAGATTCCCTCAGCAGGCATGACTGATAGTTTTCTTTCAATTACTCCATGCAAGAAAGTGCCATGCCTTGGTTTTGTAATCCACAGTTCACACAGATATCGATGGCTGCAAGCAGTGTTCTGCTAATGCACTGGGACACCTTCATCATCCCATGAGGAGAGCATTTCTTCGTGCTTTGGCTGGGGCTGCCCTGGAGTCCTTTGGACAAAAAGACCAGATCAGCAAGGCATAAGTGGCAGGGGAACTTCAGAGCAATTCAGCGAGCTCAGCCTTGCACACAGAAGAGGGAAGTTAACTAGCTGTTGAGAAAAATCTGCCTGTCATGGCCATGGCAGCCACTTCTTTGGTGACTTTCAAGACCTGTCTGGATGCATTTCTGAGTGATCTTCCCTAGTTTTGTCCTGCTTTGGCAGTGGAGTTGGAATCGATGATCTTCAGAGGTCCTTTCCAATCCCTAACGTTCTGTGATTCAGTGATTCTCCTCGCAAGCAGGCATAGTTCTGAACATTTCTGTCACTCCTCCATTTTAGGAACATCCTTTTGTATGAGGGTGACCCTTAATAAAGCTGATTATCAGCATCACTTCCTGCAGATATTTTTTTGTGTCATCCAAATTGAAAAGTTTGTTTTCTGCAACAGTAGTATGGCCTGTTAGACATTATTCTACAGGCTGTTATTCTACTGGCTGTTCTCAGTTACATCTGTACCAGCACTGCTTTTCTGCATCCCTTTCTGCCATTTGAAGGTATAAAATACCAAGAGAAGTTTATACCAAGCTTTCACAATATTTCATACCACTGTGCTTAATTATGTGCGATTTAAAAACATTGGGCAATCCTCCAGACTATTCTGAATGGAATTCCTTTCCTACTGACCAAAGAAATACCCCATTTAGTTTTGTTTTTCCTCTATAGTTCATGTAACCAGTTCTTTCTTCCTCATAGGTGAAAAGCAATTCTGGTCCTGCAGAAGTAGTTTATCAGCATTTATGTGTCCAGAAATACCTGGTAAAAGTAACACAGAGGAGAGAGATTTACAGAAAGACTCTTTTTAGCACAGAAAAAAATAGATTATTTTATATGATCAGGCAATGTTTTATGTCACCAAGCCACCACCATAATATAAATGAGTTGTCAGCTTTTCTACACAGGGGCGGTAAAATTGATGCAATACCTACTGACATTAATTCAAATAAACTGTTAAAAGAAAAAAAAAAAGCAAAAAAATGGAGGACAGATCTTTGAGGGTGGCTTTACTATAGCTCTTTCTTTTATACACATCTATAATGCTAAATTGCCATGAAAGATTTTTAGTGGAAACTACATACATATATTTTTTTCAGACCATTCATTAAGCATCTGGTGCCTTAATCCCACTAAGGTATAAATCCCCATCATAAAATTAGACTTTTCCTGTGCACAGCTTGTGTTTTTTAATGCCTTTTATAACTCCAGCACTTACAGCATTTTTATCTATATTATTTGTATATAATTAAAATCAGATATTAAGACATTAACAGTATCATAATAAATAAACCTTTTTTTTTTTTTTTAAAGTAGGACCTTTTCCAGTCACTTTGGTCCATAAGAGCACTTATCTGAGAACCATTTCACTGGGCACCTGCTGCTAAAAGAAAAGACAGCCTTGAAATGACAAGTAAAGACACACCAATAAGACTCACATGCAGCATGCTGGATACTCAGGAATATCTAGACATGTTTGAAACTGGCAGCCACTAACGAGACTGTCAAGTGCCTGTCAAATTTCAGATGTTTCTGTTATGAGGCTTGGTAGTACCTATAAGCACTGCCAACAGAATGTTAAAAATAACCCCAGGAATGCACCCTTTCTAGGTCAAAACCAATTGTGAAGCTGAGTGCACTGTAATTATAGTGCACTAAATGAGTTACAGCTTGAGCTAATCACACCCCACTGAACTAAAAAGCTGTAATTACACAGAGAGATAATAAGAGTTTGGCAGGATCTTCTACGGCAGTCTCTGGCTATGAGAGAAACTTCAAGTCTAGTTTGCTGGTCATTGTAAGCTGGGCCAGTTTGCCATTCAATAGATAAGATCAAGTGAAGGATATTTATCAAACCAACCAACATGGTACTGGTTTTATGACAGCATGATGCTGTTGCTTGAAGGGAGCTAGTGTACTACATTGATTTAACTATATAAAGAATTAGAGCCTCTGTATTTTTCTAGTATTCTTCCTCTTACATTGAAGCAGGAGCCTGGATGAGTTACGAGGTTTTAAGGGTTCACATTTAATTACTGATTTCCTGATTTTCTGAAAACCTGAGTTTTACTTTATCTTTCTGGAAGGTTGCATACTATTTATACTGTTTAGGCAACTTTAACTTTGTGATGTCAAATATTTCACTATTGATTAATTCTTAATAAATGGGTGATTCTGGCTTATTTGTGATGCATCTTGGTCTGTGTTACAAGTAGATCATTTGGCAGATGAGACATCCTAGGCACCACAGAAATTCCATGGAGAGCAGTTCACAGATATAACTATATTGATATTGAGCAAAATACCATACATTGTATGTATGTAACCCTTCTTCCTAAAGGAGTAAAGCTGTGATAAAGGTACATAACAGTGGAGAAATGGAATTAATATTAACAAATAAGAAGAGAAGACAGCAAGACTGGAGAAGGAAAAGTCATTGATGAAATACAAGGTGGTTAACCTGGCAGAGAAGTGGCACTGCATGAGGTGATTCCTGAGCCTCTTGCTGGAATATTTCTAAAGACAGTCTGGGAGACAGCATTCTTAAAAGTGACGGCTTTTAGTCTCAAGCCACTTTTTTAGCTGGTGAAGAACTGGACTGAGACACGGTATTCATTCACAAAATATCACATGCAAATTGTTCTGCTACAACAGTATCTGATAAGAAGCCTCCTGTCTACCGCAGATATCACTGTTGCTCTTAAACACAAACTGGTAACTCAGGCAGCTAAAAGGCAGCTTTAAATATAGTGCCTGTAGGCACTTCTTTTCACTAGGGGATGTTTCCATGTCACATTTCAGCTTCCCTCTCAAGCCCTTTGGCTGCTAGATCTGTGCAAGAAAGGTTGCTCTAATTTTCTGGAAAACATTGCTTGCAGAAAAGGAGCAGATGTTCTCTTTTGCCAAAGAGCAGAGGATAATGCAGGAAAATTATCCAGCAGGAACAGCGAGATGAGAAGGGCTCATTGTGCTTGTAAGAGGAGGCCTGAGTAACTTGCTCGCTACCAGGGCTCACATGAGCCTCTGGTGGCAGGAAAGAGAGGGTCCTGAAAGGAGCAGCTGTGCTAGGAAATCCCAGGAAAAAAGACCTCAGGCAGAAAAGGAGCTACATGGTGTACATGCTGGGGATGGGGGTTTGCCCGAAGCCAAGTGTGGAAGCAAGGGAAAAATGTGCTAAGTTCTCAGAGCAGTTTTGTGCCACAATAGACTCAGGTGAGGAGACCCTGTTTTGTGGTTGTGGTAACCTTTCTCATTCTCTTCCCTTTTCTTTCTATGAAGGGGTGAGATAGAGGTAGGAAGCCCTGCACAAACCTGGAAGGTGGTCACCAGGAAATGGCAAATTCTAATGCAGAAGGTGATGCTTCTTTTCTCTCAATATTGCAACTCGCACACTCAGAAAAACACTATGCTGGGTTTAAAACTGTGGCCTTGGATTAACTGTTCTTAATCAATGTTCACCTCCTCCTGGAAATCTGTGTGAGAACTGTATCTAGGGTCATAGAGAACTGGATACACCTGAAGTAAGTAGGTGGCTTCTTAAACAAACTTGGGCCCAGGAAGAAGTGTGGGGAATGACAGTAAGGGATGGGGTTTTTCACTGCTGACCCCAAGAAATGAAACCAGTAACCACTGATAAAATGGCTTGCTGCACTGGTTTAAATCTCACCCCATAGGAACTGCGGGGCAGATGGGATGAACTGCCAAGCTTGGGTTTGCCAATAACCTGCAGAATGTTATTGCTTCTTCCAGACTTGATATAATACTGACTGGAGAACTTTCTTGGGTGGATAAAAGCCAAGAAATGCTTACTGTGGCAGAGAACGCCAGCAGGCTGGGGGAGCCCTCTCCAGCCTGGAAGAGATGGGAAGAGAGACTGATGAAGAGAGATGGGAATTGATGCTCAAGAGACTGATGCCAGTAGGAGTCTGACAGTGCTGTACACATAAGGAAAACTGCTCTGAAGCCTGGTCCAGCTGCTCGGAACAGAAACATGCTGGCAAAGGAATCTCTGCAAGTGAAATGGGTGGGAAAGCTGACAGAAGTAAAATAGCCCTCTCTAATACACAAACATTGGTTTTGTTTCTTAAAATATTAATTGGATATATTTTAAGCCACTGGATATTTTGTCTTCCTTCTGCTCCCAAGTATCCTTAGCTTCTCTGCTGTGTTCCTTCCTGCTGTCTGTCCTGACTCAGCAGGCAGGAAAGCAGATCTTGAGGAGTTACTGCCTCAAGGCTGTCAGCAGTGCTAGTTTAGCACAGCAGAAAAGCAGCCATTTGGAAAGTCTAGCAGGGTGGTGGGATGCAATAGTAAAACAGTGCAGGGTAGCAGAAAGAAGGAAAGAATGGAGGCTACTAGACTCTCGTCTAGGTTACTTTTGATATCCACACCAGTGACCAAACTTCCATTTCTGAGCCAGGTGGTGTGGACTGACTTGTGCCTATACACTGCAAGGCTGGGGTTTGTGATCTGAATGGGATGGGCTGCTCATTTCTGCCACGTGCAATTCCCCAACATTACCACAGTGCAATAGTTTGCTGTAGCCCTTTGCTCTTTCTTGCCCTTAGCCTCTTCAGCAGATGCTGCACTCATGTCTTGCCTGACTCATGCACAGCACATGAGCAGACCAGCACATGCTGTATAGGGAACAAATCAAATGCCCAGGTCAGTGACTGTTCAACGCTCAGCTCAGCTTCCACTGCAGTTCATGCTGTTGCTCAACAGTGATGATATTGAGGCTTGCCACCGTCCATTTTCAACCCTTGAGGTGGCCCCAGATCTGTGCTGGGTACAAACCATCGAGGGATGGATGAAGTTGATTAATATACAGGGAAAGCATGAGATGTTTGCACCACTCCCATTCTCCACATTTAAACCATAACACAAGTTCTCCAGGTTATCCCAAGTGGCTGTATCATGTCGTCTCACCAGTTGATAATAGTCTCCTAGTCCCAAACCCTCCTCTTGTCTTGTATACATATACATTTTTGTGCCACAAAGAAGGCACAATTGCAAAGTGATGTTTTCCTTAAAGATGTTTTATCTTTAAAATCTCCATTAAAAATATCTGGCTTATTTTTTATATTCTTAAGTTTGTTAGCAAAAATGTCAGTGTGGGAACAATGGTGGTTCTGCATTGTATCTGCATCTGCCTTTCTTAGGAGTAGTCTTTGCCACCAGCCTAAACTCTAGCAGCTACCTAGAGCCTCCAAGTGCTACATCAGCAGTTGGAGCACTGCTGAGACAAGTGATGAGGGATCAAGCCAGTTCCACTCACTGCATCACTGGGGACTTCTCTGGTTTTATAGAGACCACTGGGTGTAAGATGACATTCGAAGTTCTTTACTCTTACCACAGTGACATAGAAAGGCTACAGTCATCCCAGAGGCTTTGAAAAGCTTGACTGAGGCAGGGAGTGAGAATAGTCACGCACTGGAACAGGCTATCCTCACAGAGGTTATAGACTCTCCATCCTTGGAGATGTTCAAACCTTGATAGGACTCTGAGCAATCTACTGTAGCTATACCTTCTTTGTTCAGGCAACTAGACTAGGTGACATCCAGCAGTCCCTTCTAGCTTGTCATTTTATGATCTCGGCAGAAAATCCCACTCTACCACATCATCTTGAACATATATCAAGATTTATAATATTTGTAGGTGGAAGATGCTTTTATTGCCTTATTTGTTGGAAATACAATTGGTTTCTTGTAACTGTAACTCTCATCAACCTATCTATTTCATCTGGCTACACTGAGGAGCTTATAGAGGTGTCTGAGAAACAGTATCCATACTTATTGTTTCATTTAAACTCTGTGTTTCAGATCCTCTACAAGCTGGTGCTAGCTTTTCCAATTTTCTTTTTATCAGGGCATGCAAGGCTTTGTGTCCTATTCTATGTAGCACAAGAAGTAAACCAGCAGATTAATTTCTAAATAAATTCTTGGCATTTTAACAACAGTAGTCAGACTAGAAATGTTTTAGAGCATACAATGACAATTATTTTGAGTCCAAGACCATTATAAGAATCAATGACACAGCTTTGAAAGCATATCAGGTTTTTTTGGGCTTGCATATTCTTTAGATCAGTTTCATGAAAGAGGAAGATGTTTGTGGTGAATTACTTCCCTGGGGTTACACCTAGGATAATGTTGTCCATCTTTCAGTGTCAGCTGGGGAATATCTCAAACCAAGACCCCAGTTAAGAATACAGTATACATGAGCTATGTCTGTGTTATTTACAGGATTGCACATTGTTAATAAACACAATTCTGTATTGCATGGTTAATGACAATCAACATAATTACCATAACCTAGGTAGACAATTGCTTCTGAGTTATAATGAAAAGTTTTATGAAAAAAAGAGAAAAAATATTTTTTCCCCAAACTCCAGTAAGTACTTTTAAGGCAATTCAACTCAAATGTGCAATTTAGAAGATCATAATTACAAAATGGAGGACTGAAAGGCTAGAATTGCTTCAGATGCTGCCTTTAATACAACCATGTGTCTCCAGATCATCCTTACTACAGGGGCCAATGCGTTATCAAAATACAGAGAAGTCTCTGTGTGCGTAGTTTTGTGTGTGTCTGTATGTTTGTGTGTACAAACTTATATGTTTATGTGTGTATGTATGTACACAATCACACCAGGCTTCTATGTTCAACAGCATGACCAAATGTCTGTGATATATCTCCTTTAAAAAAGAAGTTCTCTGTTCACTTGGGTTCTTCTCTCTCTGCTTGTATGTCTCACAGATCTGTGTCACTCATCCAATTCTGCCAGACCTATTCATGGGATTTAACTTTAATTGCTAAGTTATTTCCCAATCTGTGTACATGCAGACACATTTAATTTTAGATACTGAGTTCCCAAGCTTACTCAACCTTTTCATTGTTTGTTTCACTTTACAAAACAAAGGATCTTTCCTGAAACCCATTTCCCATCCTTTTCCCCACAGAAAATAATCTTCATGCTCCCCTAATTACTCCTTGTTGCAGAGAACAAACCATTAATCTCTGAGCCCTCCAGAACTAGTATTAAGCACTAAACAAATGCAGAAGATAAACTTCTATGTATTTTATTATTATTATTTTATAGAAATTGAGGCTAGGTTCCCCTTTTTGCTTTAGTCAGCATAGGGCTTACTTGAGCATGATTCATTGTATGTTTTCAGAATATATCATAAATGACAAGCTAATATCTTTCATCTCTTATTTGTACACAGTTGCTACAGCTTGTCAAGAAACAATTTAGCTTTTGACCAGTTATTGTAAAGAAATGGAGAAACGTCTTAAGTGAAAAATATTTACTATGTGTGAATTACGGTACATTAATAACATGGATTTGGAGCATGCTCATTTTGATTACCTTAATTTCTTCCACAGTTTAAGGATTTCTTTTTTTCTTATCTATGTATCATACATCTATTATAATTTATTTTATTGAGTCACCACTGAACAATGCTATCTTTTGAGTTATTATTTACATTAATGTTATATTCATTTCCCTTTTGCTTGAATATATGCAGTGGAAAGAAAGTTAATGATTTTTCTTAGTTGTCTTGTCAGATAACTCAGGATGTTCATCATGCGGACATGCAAGAAAGGGAGAGCGTATTCTACTTGCTTAAGTTTTTGGCCATGGATAATCCATGAAGAGATACAGATTAAAAAAAAAACAACCCACAATCCAAAGCAAGAAAAAAGCAAGATTTCATTTTGGAGAAAGAGATGTCCAATGTAGTGAGACAAGTTTGGAAATAATTAGCATAGTGACAATGCTAAAAATATGCTTTCATACATGACTGCTTAAACTGGATCTGCAAGCAGAAAAATAGATAGGAGCCTAGGAAAAAAAAATGCACAATGCACAGTTTATGTGTTGGAAACAAGGTAGCAGCATCACTGTGCCATTTGCCTGGGATTTAGCATCTCTAGTTTCTCAGCACAGCTAATTAGCTGTGCGAGCATCATCAGGAAGGGAACTGTGCTCTGTTCAGCTGACTCCAAGTCAGCACTGGTACATCATGCTCCGTTGTGCTTTATAGACATAAGGGAGACGTCTGAAGAAATATCTGAGGGATTCCCTGATAGAATCTCTGTCTGAAAGCAAATGATTAAAAAGCTGATACTCTACCACAGGAGAAAATGAAGGAACAATCTGGAAGGAAGGCACAGCACCTACACAGAACAAAATCACTGAATTCCTCCACAGAATTAAAAAGAAAGTTATGTTTAGCAGCTCTCATGGGTGGTATTTATTAGTCAATGCCAAATGCAAATATCTGACATCTGTGTATTCCAGTTCAGTAGAGAACAGGAAAAGCAACAGGCAGAAAAGTGTTCACTCTGAGGGTAAAACATGCAGCTGTCTTGTTTGCTTAGCAGCTATTCAATGTTCAAGAAGCTTTTGAGGCACCAAGATAAACATCCATGGAGAAGCAACAATCTGTCAGGAAAGCACTGTGCTGGGTGGACAGGCAGTCAGTGACATGGAGGTTTGTGACCTGAAAATTCTTTGTTAGAATCAAGTGACACTAAACCTTAAAGAAAAAAACAGGAGGGAACAAGGCAAACAAAAGCCACCAAAATTAGGACTGTGGAAATCAAACTGGACAGTTCTCCCAGTTGATGAGGAAGAAGCACTTCAAGCAAGATACAACTTTTCTAGTCTGATTAAGCACCCACTGAGAGGAAAACTAATAGAACAATGACACCCACCCTGTACATGAAGAAGAGTAGAGACTTGGTTAGTCTCTACCTGCTTAACTCCTGCTTTGCATCAGGGGATGCTGGTTCATTGTGATCCCAGTTAAAGCAGGACTCAGACACCGGCAAATATTGTTTAAAATGCTATTTATTAGTATCAACATTATAGAGAAAGAGAGGGTGATGTAGATAATCTTATGTCCTTTCAGGTGCTGGTAATGCTGAATTGTACAGCTTCAGACAGGCCTCCAGATCCCATCCACAGAGGATTTACACCACTTGCTTTTCATTAATTTGAGCTCTTTTGGGATTTTCTTTAAAACAACTCTATTCATCATTTCTGCTGCCAGATAGACATATTGCTCACAGGAGAAATAGTTGCTGCAGTTTTAGACAAAGACAAGAACGTGCAGGTGGTGTAATCTCAGGTAGCAAGTAGGAGCTGCCTGCAGGATCCTCCGCTACAATCAACCACCTAAATTTACCCTATGGCCAAGGGATCAGTGCAGCATCTCACGTGTCAGAAGACCTCACATGGCGCAGCGTGCCTGTTGGGGTTAACTGCTGTGTGGATCACTCACACCTCAATGTACGATGCTTATCTGGTCATGAACATGGCATCTGCTTGCTGCATCTGATTTCTGTAACTCAATAGCTAGGTTTAGTATTTCTGTTACCATGTCTTTATATAATTAGGCAACTTTTTTGAGCAAATCAGATAAAAAGTAACCGCCAATAGAAAGTAATACAATTGCCTGTTAAATAGAGCAGGTATTTGCCTAAGCCAAGATTACAGTTCACTCAGCAGAATGATGTATTTGGCATGTGTGGTAGAAGAACTTTAACTGAACTATAAAGGTTAGAGAGGTTAAACCTCTGAAACATGGTTCCTGGCAGGTTTGGTTGTGTGTCTCCGGAGACCCTTTAATAGAAAGCCTTGTATATTGGTCTACTCATGCAGTGACAGCCATAAATATGCCAAGTGAAATGCAAGCTAATTAGAAAACACTTATTCTAGTCCTCCAGAGTGTATTAAGATGGAGAGTTTCACTTTCGGGCTACAACTCATTCCTTTCATATTCAACCCCATTCTTTTCCTGTTGTATTGGTAAGATTTTTCTTGATTCAGTACATCTGAATACAAAGCAGTACATCTAGCAGGATTTTCAATATGGATTTCTTTGTGTGGTTCTTCTAAGCAGAAGTCATTGTCTGTGGGGAGTCAGTCACAAAAGTCCTTGAGGAAGTGTGGCATCAGCTTCTTTGTCCATCCCATCAATTATCCCTTGCCCTCCTTCCCCGCAGCAAACATACATGTCTCTTTAAAACTCAGAACTGATGGAACTGGGCTATATCCAACCGAAGCTATGGGATTTATGAGATTCACCACCAGTATTAAATATCTGCTGGTGCTATATACTGTTCCCCAATGGGATAATGTAGAACTGACCCGCCTATGATTATGTTAAGACTATTCAGTAGATTTATTTGGTGAATTTCATGAAGCAAACATCTAAAGAGACCAAGTACATTTATTTAATGATGAGCAAGTTACCTGGAAATAGGAAGGTGAGATTGTACAAAACTGAACAGAGAAAGTTAAATGAATTTATATCTTGCCATACTTTGACCTTTATTGAGATAAAGAATGAACTTCTCAAGTCCTTATAATAAACCCAACTTCTTCTACAGCATTATCCTTGTCTGTGGTTCAGTTACTGGAGTGATACTTCACCTTCAGTTGTGACTGCAACTGAAGTCTAAGATTGACTTGAGCTTTTTAGGAATAGCTTGAGCTATTCCTTATAAGTGAAAGTATTTTCTCCATTGAAGAGGGCTGGCATTTCACTGCAGGTGCGGATGGAGAAATGGTTTGTGTGTGCTCTGATCCTCTTTCTTTTTATCTATACTTATGACCAATAACCTCATCTTTCTTGGCCTTGTTTGAACACTACCAGTTAAGGCAGCAGCAAGAAGCCTAGAATCAAGCTGGAATGTTTGAGTCTTAAACTTTCCTATTTTCAAATTTAGGGAACTGGAAAGGGGCTCTAGCCTTTTTAGCTACCATCAAAAGTTATCTGGCTAGAATTTGGCTGGAGTTGGAACTCAGGCTGTTGGATGAGGGGTGCTGCCAGTAAAAGGGCAGTAGATGGTCTTTGGACTGGGTTTTGGGTGAATACCAGGATGGGCAACTTGGATGGAAAATAGAGGTTCAGTTTATGATTTCAGTTTTACACATTGAAGGTCAAAGGCTGTATATAGGAGGGTAAACTAGGTCTGTGCAGGCTTCATCTCACAGGGTTTGTGTACAGCCCTGCCTCAGCTGGCTGGAGTTGATATGCAAGTAGGTTTCAATACCTGACATTAGAGAACTCCTGGGTAGGCTTGGCATAATTTACTGTTAAAATACAGGTTGCGGAGGGCTCCAGTTGGAAGCTTCCCTGCCCCAGAATGGCCATGTACATGATGGTGGATGGGGACACAGGCCATGGGTCAGGCATAGGGATGGTGTGGTAGTCACTGCATTGATCGTGACTAAGCCAGGATTTTGTGACTGAGGCAAAAATCTCTGATTCTCATGCCACACTTCTGGGAGTGCCGCAGCTCTCAGGTCTGGCCTTGAGCAGGAAAGCAGGGGGCAAATGAAGGAAAGCAATATATTGTTTATATCACAAAATTTGAGCTCCTTATTCCTGACACCCTCTATTCTAGGGTATATTTGGCAATTGCACTGCCAGAGATGGGCAGAGAGAAAAGTCTGTGGATTTGCTTTCTCTGTCATGTAATAGATTGGACAAAATTAGAGCTACGTGAGGATAACTATCTGACAAACTTCTCAGGCTGCTGGCTGCCATATCTTGCTTACATTTCCAAGGCTAAACTAATTGCCAGATTTGTGGTTTATCTGAGGATTAAGTTTTCCCTTCATGTGAGATTGGCAGAGGCTGAGCAGCTTTTGCTTTCCTGCGGGGCATGGTGCACAGTCCATCTGCTGGAAATTCTCCAGGGATGTTTCAGCTAATGGCAGTGCTGTGCATCTCTTCTGTTCTCTTTAAAGTGATGCCACGGTGTAATTTTTGAGGCTTTTTGCCTTTTGTACTAATGGTCTTGCAATTGTTACATGGTCTCAGAGACTGCTTTATGGTGTGAGATTTACATGGGGGAGTGGATACTCTGAGAATCCATCTGAGCCTAATGTCAATGCCGTCACAGTCTGATCATAGAGAATTGAATTCAATGACCCAGAGGCTCCTCTCCAGTCCCACCTTCTGCCTCAACCCTTGTGAGCTCAGAGAGATGTGTCCCCCTTTCTGCTTCATTTTCCTGTTTATCTGCTGCTCTTCAATTTTACCTTCTTTAAATATATGCTTCTTTATCTCCTGTGAGACTACCTAACAGTCTAAACAGAACATTTCCAAAATAATTGAATACACTTAACAATACCATCCTTTGAAACTATATTATTCTGATAATTCTCACCCATATTTTTAAATTCCTGCAATAGTTTTGGGGCCACAAAGTGCTGGAGTAGGATAAGTATGCTTCATAGAGCTTGGAAGCTGTGATTATATATTTTCAGATGAAACATGGCGTTGTTTCAAACATAAACCACTTGAAGGCAGCAGCCATTTAAAATTGGGTCAGAACCAGTGAATCAATGCAAGCAGAGAGGATGTTAATGAAAGTAATGTGATTTTTATCTTCAAACCTCATGAAATTCTGAGCCTAGAAAACAAACTGCTGTACATCTTTGCAAGGTTAGACTGGATGATTAGCCTTCTAGTGGGATGCAGCATTGATTTCTGTTCTTGGTGATCCTGAGTCATCAACAGTAAATGGCTTTTCAAATCAGGCAAACACACAGGCCTTTTTCTGGACAGGACAGGATGTTTTTGGCATCTCAAGTGTCTTAAACCTCTTACTGGATATCATCCAACCCTCCTGAAATAAGAACTAGCCAGCAGGAGTAAACAAAACTTTAAATAAATACTTTTTGTTCTGCTGGTGTGGGAGAGTAAGAAGTACAGACATAGATATATAAAAGGAGTTGTTTGCATAAGGCTTTCTTCTCCAAAGCTTACATGGGGAGTGTAAAGCTGCTCTTAAACATGCACTTCTCAGGCAATGGCACTAATGGCACACTGCACACAGTCTTCAGTTTTAATAGCGGCTGCTTGGATACAAAGGAGGTTCTATTGCCTGATTTTCCAATTCTGTATGCATTGTTTTTGGAAATATCCTTTTTGTGCAAAGCCCTGGGGAATAAAGTAAATTCTTTTCCATTTTTGAGTGCCTGGAATTTGCGAACACTAGAAACAGGCCAAAGCCTTGATGCTATTCTTGACATTTCTAAGTCAGCTAAGCTAAAAGTCAAATACTGGTTAATCATGGAGAAAGAAAGATTATGGCTAGTATTCCATTCCAGATGCATGAGACCTATGGCTTCCTTGTTCCCTTGCTCCAGCCCAGAGGCTGCATACATTGTGAGGGAAAAATTTAGTACAACTCAAAAATTAAAGAGCAGTACCTTTATGATTAACAAATGATAAAAAAGAAAAATTTGTTTCAAGAGATGATGAGTAAGAAATGCCCCTCTTCATTACCCAGCTACCCCTCTTTTGCTTCTTTAGTACCCTCCTTTCTCTATCTTTTACTGCCTGTTTCAATGGTTTCTTTGTAATTTCCTCTTTTCTCCAAAGCTTTACACTCATATTCTTTCCTTTCTACTCAAGGATCTTTTCCTGGTTTCTCATGGGTCTCCCACACCCTGTAGTCCACCTCTTCATTTTGCACCTTGTTTGTTTGTCTTTTTATTTTTCAGCCTATTTATTGAAACTGCTGCCAGCTTAAGACAAGACTACTGGCAGAGGGCAGGACCTGGCTTTGCTCATCTTTGCTTGAGATGAGCTTTTTGAGTAACAAACAATTTGGGAAATCATAAGGTTTCAGTAATCTGCACTATGCACTCAGAGACAGTGCTGAGGTTCATTAGTGTCTAATGCAATAAGCACAAACACAGAATGATAACGTGTCACTGGAGCAAAAGGGAAGAGCAGACTCTGACTGACGGAAGGTTTAAGTAATTCCATTGATATTCATGGAATCATATTGTGTACATCAGTGCCGCAAAGATACCCACTGCCCCCTTCTCTTAAGAGATGACCTTTGCAAATACTGGACCTGATTCACAGCTATTTTTGCTGAAGTTTTGCACTAGCAAAACTTCACTGATCTCAGTGGAGATAGGCCAAGTTCAGTGATAAGAAATGATGAGCAGTGAACCTAGCCCATATATTTTCTGGGTGCTTTCCAAAGTCTTCTGTTGTATTTTGAGAGTCTCTGCGTTTCTGTTCAAATTATTCATGTTCAACAGAACCTGGTCCAGCACTATTGTGCTTTAAAAACCGGAAACTCCTCCAAGGTATAGTACAGAAAAAAATAAAATCTGCTATTACCCTTGAAAGGAACGTTGCAAGGCTGCTGGTGCTGTCCTTTCAAGCAGACTGATAGCTTTTTGTCCTATTGTGTCAGTTCATGGTTGCTGACTGTATTCTAAAACATCTCAATTATTTTCTATTTTACTAGATCTATATAATCTCATGCCTCATATCCTCAGAGTGTCCTCAGTGCTCTGCCATTGCTAAACAATTATCAGGAGGATGCATTTTCTCCTTGATGGATTCTAAGCTTTTCTTCCAGAGGCTAGATTTTATTGCAGATTTTATGTCAGGACAGCAGAGGCTCGTTGTTTCTTCTTAATTGTTCCCACTAGAAGTCAAAAACATAAATACAGAAAGAAGAGCTGGAGTGATAATCCAGGCAAAAGAGAGGGCAGTTTTTGATGTCCAACATTCTCATACAGATTCATTTCATGTTCCTGATGACGTCCTTCTTGTTGATTCATGGCAGATCAACAGAACACTTACCTCTCTTTTCCTCTGTTATGACGCATCAGAGAGGCCAGGCTCATTTCTTACACACCCTCTTTACTGCAGAATAACAGGCTACAGGATGTCAGATAGTTTTGCAAGCTTTCATATTTTGGCTGTTCTTTCTGCCCATACCTATTACCTTGTCCTCTTCATATATGGAAAAACTTCACGCACCATAGGTGGTCTTAACCCCCCAAAAGATCACAAATGAAAAAGCATGTTAATGCTGTCCCCAGAATATGATACTTAGATCCGTCTATTGTGCTCTGTATTTTCCACAGCAAAACAACCCAGGAATATATTCCCTGATTTCAGATAAAGGTGTCAAATTCATTAATTAGCTTTCTAATGAAGATTAAGTCTAACCTTCCATACCAGCCTTCACTTTCTGTTCTGCTTAAGACTGTATTTGAGAATTGGGATCCTGAAAATATGGCAGAAAAAAACTTGTCTTTCCTCCAGTTATCACAGTAGCTGTGTTATAGATATATGAGACTTCTTAGAATTATTGCACGTGACATATACAAATAGATATTTTAAGGAATACATGTACTGGAGAATCAAATGCACAGGAATCAGTCTAGATATTTTAAGGAATACATGTACTGGAGAATCAAATACACAGGAATCAGTCTAAATTTCTCAGTTTCAGTATTTGGGAGATGTCCTCCCAGCTGGCTTCTATGAAGTAGCCAACTTGTCAAGACTGCAGACTGCTGGCATATTTTGGGATCAAAGGAGAAGATGGAGAAGCTGGAAGACAACAGTTTGAGAAATCAGATGGTAGGACTATCACAATAGACTTTCTTAACATAATCCCAGTGGGTCCTCAATCAGGCATGTAAGAGAGTAGCATTAGGTTCTTCACTAAAAGGCTAATCACTACCATGAATTTTCAGGTTTTGGTGAAAAAGTGTTGGGTTTATGTTTGCAAAAATCCCACAGTTTGAGGTTGTTGCTGACAAGTTTATTTCATTTATTGATTCTGTCATTCTGAATGCCTCCTTCCCCACGCACTTGACAAGTACTTGAAGTATCACTACAAAATAAATGCACATGAATTCAAGCCAGCATCCTTTTGCACAAACGTGTTATGTTCAGAAGCACCTACTTTATTTTGCAGCCAAGGCAATTTTTAAAAATGGCACTCGGAGGAGTGAGAGGGTGGAGTGATATCCCTCCCAGGGGAGTGCCACGGGCAGTAGGTTCTGTTGGGGTCACTCACATACTCTCCCATCCTAAAGCTGTTCCCGTTGAGTTGGTATCTGCATGGCCCAATACCTTTCACAGGCAAGATGTAGGGTCTTTCCCACCGACCAGAGAAACTGGTCTACTTAGTGTGCATGGAGAAAGTTGGTCCAGCTCCTCCATTAGCCACCTGTCTCCCCAGTAAAACACTGAGAGGCTTCATTCTTGCCAAATAACAAATGTAAGAAAGGGATAAATATTCATGGTCAACAGTAAAATGTTTCATATTTCAAATTCACTAAGGCTTTTTTCCACTCTATTTCTTGCAAGAGTTGACGAATGCCTACTTCCCAATTCTGGCAGTTACCTGTGTGTAGGATAACCCATGTCTTGGTAAGAAAGAAGCTCACAACCATAGGTTTGAAGTGCTCAAGCCTGATGAGAGCTAGCCTTCAACTTCAGATAACTACAGATATGTTGTGGGTCTTCCTGTATTGCAGCTTTTAAAGAATAACACAGTTGTAGCTGCCTTTGCATTTCTACTCTACCTTCTGTCTGGATCTACCCAGGGTTTAGGACAGGAACTGAACATTTGCAATGGGCAAACTATGAGCACTGAGTGAGTTTCCAGCAAAAGAGCACAATACTTATACAACATAGCTTGCTATGAGTTGTGCTTCTGTGTGGTGACTCTGCATTTAAGTGTCTGAAGTCTCTTCATTTTCTCCTTTGTATTGAAGATCTGTTTTGATTTGTTGTTTTTCTTTTATAAAACTAACATTGTAAAAATCCTTGGAGCTTGGTTCTGATGTGCATCTCTGATCATGTGCATAGCTGGCTCTGGGTGGTCCCAACCCTCAGCTGGGTTCTCACGAGCCAGCTCTGCTAATCCTGAGGCTGGGAGCCTTAGGGTATTATCCTGCTTGCATCTGCAGAAGTGCTGCTTGGTTACTTCTGCCACTCAGTCAACACAGTGGCTCTGTGCTGACAGACACTGAGCACCAGAGGGATGCTTGAGCTCAGGTCAGCCTGTGCCAGGGCTCTCTGAGCTCTGCTCCGTCCCACAGAGCATCACCACAGTAACGCCACAGTAACTCATGGGGAGGCAGTTTTGTTGGGTTTGGTTTTCTTTTTTTCTTGTAATATTTTGTAAGAGGCAGAACCAACCTTGTGACAACTGATAATTGTCTGCAGAAGGTTCAGACTATCGTTTAGACTCTATCTACTTTTCAGTCTAATTCTATAGACTACCTTGGGCAGGAACGGTAGGACAATATTTCCCAGACAATTGTGAGAGAAAAGGAACCATGAAGTAAGAAGATTTAATACATCTATTCAATAAACCAAGGACACAGTGGCACCACAAGCCTTGACTGTCCCTGCCTACCCTCCTGGGGTTCCCCCCACCCTGCCCACCCCATGTCAGCCCCTGGGGCCATCAGTCCCTGCCCCAGTGATGGTGCAGTAGGGCCAGTCTCCAGCTCCCTACAGCTCTGTCCTGCCCATCCTGTCCCCATCCCCAGGGCAGTGCCCCCTGTCTGCCCTCTTCCCCCAGCCCACCAGGTGCTCAGGCAGCAGCAGCTCTGCTCCTTTGCCTGGAGCTGTGGGGCACTGTGCTAGGAAGAACTGCTGTGTTAAAAACCAAGCAAGCAAGACATGGGCTGTCAGGAAAAATGAAGATATTTATAAGAAACTAAGCATATGGCTACTATGTCTGTATTACGTTTCATTTCACCTTCACCAAATTACTCCCTCTCCCTCTGAGACTGGCAGGGACTGGGTTAGTGTTACACAGGGGAGCTCACATCTGTGCAACAGCCAGAGTATTCTCAGTTGCAATATGCCGACCTGCAACTTTGCAGATGAAATTGATTATTTTTGCTGTCAGCCCCCTCCTGCTCTATTAAAATTCAATTTTATGGTGCAACATTCCCTACGGACATGTTTTGTCATTTGTTTCCAAGACATGCTGGAAGCATGTATATGCTTCTACCAAATGTTGAAACCTAGGAGAAATAGCTTATAAATGATCTGCAGCAGGGTATAGTATAATAAACTGCTTATTTTTTTTGTTATCACATGATATGTGACCATTTGTAACAATTTTAAAGCCCAGCTATACACTCGTCTATTAAATACAATTCTGTATGTCAAACCTTTTCATTTCACTGTAGTGAGCCTTTTTTCCTGTTTTTTAGGACCGCTAAAAGTCTCGGCAGTAAATGAAGCCCAAGGTGACCAAGGTCCTGATCCTGCAAGTTCTCAAGTGTTGCCACTTCCCATTATTATCAAGACATGCAGTTAGAGAGCTGTGGAATCTCTGAAGTGGCGGCACTTTTGAGAACAGGGAATGAAAGAGTCTTAAACTTTGCAGCAGTTCAAGGGAAGTCTGCCTCATCAAGCTGTAGGAATCAATGCTATTTTGACAGTGTTACCTCAGCATATGAAGGGAGGTAACACAGTCATTGCATTGAAAATGTCTTAGCATCTAGAGACTTTTTTTTCAGAAGAATCGTGAAAGAGGGTTACATCATCCACCTGTTTCTGGAATGATCTACATTGCCCACATTTTGTGATGCTTCTGATCAGGCATGGTTTTTAATTTTCATCTGCAAAGCTCAGAAAGGCAGACTTGGAATAGTGCATTTGTAGATTTCTATCCTCTCCTAACCCAGATCTTTGCACAGCAGATTAGAGCTGCGTAACAGGGCTGTCAGCTTTAATGTGACAGTTCAGTTCTCCGGCATTTATTCTAAAAACGGTGCCACTGGTTTATTTCCTACAGCTCCTAGAATTGATGATACTGGCTGTACACCTCCCACACATTTTGATGTCTTTAGTGATTCCCAAGCATACCATCTAAACATACATCATTCTGAACCCCAGTTTTATTTTTTAAAAGAATTAAAATTTCCATCATGCAGCATGATGTTTAACATTTTGTACTGAATATTTATGATGCATTTTGAGTTTGCAGTTCAGATTGGCCATTTTCATCCAAGCCTCCTGAAGGTTTGCTGTATTTTACTTACTTTTTAATTATTATTTTAAAGCTTAATTGTGAGAATTATTTCTTCATCTAATAGCATCAATATTCTGGCAGTCATTGTATGAAACTCGTAAGAAAAATCCAACCTATTTTTCCCCAGCTGTATTAATGAGGCAGTAAAAGAGATTGCTGCTTCCTACATATCCTTGCTTAGTCAAGGGCAGATAACTGTTGGTGCTACCACTCTTTCCCCTTCAAGCACAGCCTACTTTATATCAGCACCTATGCAAAGAGTACTTGGCTGTGTGTGATGATTATTAAATCATCATAAATTCAGCAAAAACCTACATAAGATGGCAATTCATGCAACATTTTCTATCACAATTTTGAAAGCTTATAATGAAGCATGTTGGCTTAAATTTACTGTCCTTAATATGAACGGTTTGTGTAAAATGTTGCAAGTGTAAGAGATTTGACTTGTTAGCAGTCTTCCCTCTCCTTTAACTCACTTT
>JAAGNO010023444.1:0-21795 GCA_033439905.1 Ceryle rudis | reverse complement strand
GGAGTTGGGGCTGTTCAGCCTGGAGAAGAGAAGGCTCTGGGGGGACCTTATAGTGACCTTCCAGTACCTGAAGGGGGATACTTGAAGGCAGGGGAAGGTCTATTCAAAAGGGTTTGTAATGACAGGACAAAGAGCAATGGTTTTAAGTTGGGAAAGGAGAGATTTAGACTGGATAGTAGAAAAAAATTCTTCAATATGAGGGTGATAGACACTGAAATTGGCTGCCTAGAGAGGTGGAGGACCCATCCCAGGAGTCATTCAAGGTCAGGCTTGATGGGGCTCTGAGCAACCTGCCCTAGGTAGAGATGTCTCTACTTGTGTAGGGAGGTTGGACCAGATGACCTCTAGAGGTCCCTTCCAGCCTAAAACATTCTATGGTTCTGTGATTCTATAACCAAGCAACTCCACTTTCCAGTTAGGTATTTCTGAGGCATATTTGGTAACGTGATGCCTACAATTCTGTACTTTGGAATAAAGGAAATTATTTTTAGCAAATTATTTAAACAACACAATACCCTCTGTGAAATGAAAAGATACAATAATTTTCTGCAAGTGACTGAGCTATTGAATTCTTCTAAATTCATTCTTTGGCAGAATAGTTACAAGGAAGTGCTAGAGAATGGGAAGTGATTAAAAATGTAAGAATTAATATCAAAATAGATAAGCAATTATTATGTGTACAGATTTACATCCTGTGGCATAAAAAAAAAAATAAAATAATTTACCACTGGCATTTATTTTGGAAAAGTCCTGAGGCCAGTTCACATAAATAACACTTCTAATACGTGAGGACCCTAACGAAGACAATGGGGCAATACCAAAAGAATCAGTTGAAGAAGAATAGGAATACAAACAAAGAAACAAAACAAAACAACAACAAAGAAAAAAATCAATCAGTCAAACAAAAAAACCCCACACAAACATTATATTTATTTTATTTTTTGAAAGCCATTGCAACTTCATTTTCTAAAAGCCAATGTCTTTTTACATCCTCACTCTCTGCCTTAGTGATGCCAGATCTGGAGTACTGTGTCCAGTCCTGGGCTCTACATTTCAATAGAGACAGGCAACTAGTGGAGGCCATGAAGATGCTTGAAGGGACTGGAGAATCTATGTGATGAGGAAAGGCTGAGAACGCTGGAGCTGTTTAGCTGGAAAAGAGAAGACTGAGAGGGGATCTGGCCAATGCTGATCAATATCTAAAAGGTGGGGGTCAAGAGGATGGGGCCAAACTCTTTTCAGTGGTACCCAATAACAGGATAAGGGACAATGGGCACAAACTGGAACCCAAGAGGTTTCACCTAATCATAAGGAGAAACTTTTTTCCTTTGAGGGTGTCAGAGCCTGGCCCAGGCTGCCCAGAGAGGCTGTGGAGTCTCCTTCTCTGGAGAGATTCCACACCCACCTGGACAAGGGATTCTGGGCCCCCTGCCCTGGGTGACCCTATTGGAGCAAGGAGGTTGGACTAAATGATCTTCAGAGGTCCCTTCCAACCCCCACCACTCTGTGATTCTGTGATTACAGAATGACTTGCATGTCTGAATCTGGCCTGACAGTTGTGAGAAATTACTTGGGGATTTTCTGCTATATACTTTCGTCATATTCCCTCACAACTCGTCCTGTCATGCTGGATCAAAAATTGATGCAGAAGTTATTCCTGTGTAGCTGTAAGATAGATTGTTGTCCAATTGTACTGGCAGCCTGTGTTTAGTAATCTGTTTATTTGGCTGTACCATCTTCCTTGGCTGTGTAGAAGTGGGATTACCGAGCAGGCAGCTATCTCTTGGAGATACCTCACTTTGCATATTTCCTCACTGCTGCCTTTGGAAAAAGTCATTTGCTTCTAAACACTTCCCTGCCAGGCTTAGCATTTTATATCCTGCCAAGAAAAAAAATCACCGATCATGTCTGAATATGGCAAAAGAGGAAAAAAAGAGTTATTACAAAGTGGCCTAATGGACCTTTTTCCTTCTCTTTGCCTTTGTATACAGAGCTAAGGGTAAGCACCATATACCAGCTATTCAATGCCTGAGCTAATTTGGATGGAATTTATTATCATTAGTATGCAAAAAAGACAGAGCCGGTTGCTGCATGAGTTCATTACAAGGGAATTATTTCCTTATATACCTTCAGTAAAGAGTCAGCCCTAAGTGATGTTGCCTCATTAAATTCAAGAACTTGGATGCTGTTACCGCTCTTCCAGATTTAATAGACATGCTTTTTCCAAAAGGTTGCTTTCCTGTAATCTGCTGTGTGGCATGTAGACACCTGACAGATGCTCAGGAGATTTCTGCATCTGATGAAGGCTGGAGCTTTGATAAACACAGAAGAAGGGCTGTCAGAACAGGGATGCTACTGCAGCAGATTTTCACAGAATCACAGAATGTTAGGAGTTGGAAGGGACCTCAAAAGATCATCTGGTCCAATCCTCCTGCCAGAGTAGAATCACCTAGATTAGGTCACACAGGAAACTGTCCAGGTGGGTTTTGAATGTCTCCAGAGAAGGAGACTCCACAACCTCCCTGGGCAGCCTGTCCCAGTGCTCTGTCACTCTCACCATGAAAAAGCTTCTTCTTATGTTTACATGGAACCTCCTGTGTTCCAGCTTGTACCCGTTGCCCCTTGCCCTATCATTGGATGTCACTGAGAAGCAACATTCTGGCTCCATCCTCCTGACGCTCATCCTTTACTATGTATTTATAAACATTCATGAGGTCACTCCTCAGTCTCCTCCAAGCTAAAGAGCCCCAGCTCCCTCAGCCTGTCCTCAGCAGGGAGATGTTCCGCTCCCTTCATCACCTTTGTGTCTCTGTGCTGGACTTTTTCCAGCAGTTCCCTGTCTTTCTTCATCTGAACTGGCCCAGAACTGGACACAATATTCCAACGTGGCCTCACCAGGTCAGAGCAGAGGGCTTGACTTACTGACCACACCCTTTCTGATCCACCCCAGGGTGCCATTGGCTTTCCTGGCCACAAGGGCACATTGCTGGCTCATGGTCATCCTGCTGCCCACCAGGACCCCAGGTCCCTTTCCCCTATGCTGCTTTCCAGCATGGAAAGAGAGCTCAGATTCATGGCTTGGCAGCTTGGAAGAGTCTGCTGCGAAATAAACAATTTTTTGTTAGCTGGTTACGCGACAGCTTGCGTTGGCTGGAGGTCACCGCGTGGTTTCTGTCGTCATATGAGAAGTTCTGTCTCAGAGTGAGGGGTGAGGAGGACACTCACTAATAAGGGACTCAGCATTATATCCCCGTGTGCCACGCTGAAAGACAAAGGGGCACTGTCTACTCTCATAATCCCTCATTTGAAAATTAACGAACGAATGGCCGGCTCCAGCCGTGATGGCTATGAAACCTCTTGTATTGGCCAAGAAGTCTTTTCCCACTGAGGGCTTTCTGGTTAATGATTTCATTTTGAACTTGAGCAAGGCTTTGTTGCTGTGCAGTGGTTCTGGGCAAACTAGTTTTGAAGGAGGGATAGACCTGTTGAAGGATGCTTCATGCCTACATTAGAGAAGTGCTTATTTTTCTTAATTCTTCCTAAGGTGGTATCGTGAAATTCTGCAGATTAATGATGCAAAAGGTCTTTTTAATTGTCTGTTGAACTGCTGCGTCCCTACAGGGTGGTTGTTTTCATTAACCAGCTTCGCTTTACATTTCTACAATTCAGATTTCTGTTAAAAGTTAATAGGGCCCATACAGCACAAAATAACAGGGCAAGTCATTCTCTCCAGGTAATTAAAAATTGGGCTTTTCTTACGAAACAAGATACTCTGAAACCTGTCAACATAAAAGCCTGACTTGCTTTTCTGCTGACCTACACTCATGATCGCTCTGTGCGGGGCAGTGCTCATGCATTTTCTGCCTTCCCTGGCAGGCAGGATAATACTGGGTTACTCACAGCCTACATTATGTACAGGCTCACTGGCTTGCCAGTAAATATATTGAGATTTGCCAGTCAGCTGCTCTCAGACAGAATTTACAATGCCCTTTCTCTCAGTGGAGGCACTCGTTTGAGTTTCTTTCCTTTGAAACTTCCCTGTTCGCCAGTGATTGAGGGGTTTGGGTAGACGGGAGAAGCTGCACAAGTGTAAAAAAGAGAACTCTCATTTCCTCAACAAGCTGTCCCAGAAAATAGCATTTTTTCCTTTGCCAAGAGAAAAAAAAAGTTCTCATCAATCCAATCTGTTTCAACATTATAACCTTTATCCCCCAAATAAAGATGCACAGGTTTTGCCAAAAACCGGCTCATTACACAGGATTTTAATTTCTCTCTGAAGGGCTTACACTTGAGTTTTTATATCCAAGGGCAGTGGATTAATTCCCAGGATGGGCTCTGTGTGTGTATATACAGAGTCCCTGATGCCCCTGGGGTGCTCCCACCTGTCCCCAAGGCTAGTGGGTAAGGATGGAGTCACCCCCTGCTGAGGAGAGGTGATGAACCTTCCATGGGGGCAGCTGGAGGAGAGCTGGGAGCTACTGGCGTGGGTGTTTAGATACTTGACCATTTTTTGGTAAAACTCTGAAAACCATGCCTGGCATCCATTGAAGATAAACTTCACCCTGATGTTCTCAAGATGAAAATGAAGGCATTTTACTTTTTAAAACAGCATCAGCAGTGGCTTTATCGAGGATGTCAGTCCACTGGTGTTGTCAAGGCCCTGGTGGAAGCACTGAAATAGTGATATTGAGAAAGCACTTGCAAAACTTTTTTCTTCCTTGGCAACAAAGAAAAACTGAGACCAGCTCCTGATACCACTCATTATTAAATGCTTTCTTTAGCAAATGGGCTCGAATACACACACAGTCATTCGTCTCCCTCTGAACTGCTAATGCTTTTGACATATTTTTTGAAGTTCCCATCATCAGTGTGAGCCTTTGGACTCCCTGTGGTTTGCTGGCAATGTTCAAACCTGAAACTTTAGTTTTCCTTCTTGTAGTAAATATTAAAAATCAGTGAGAAAAGGTTGCTCGGTATTAGGATTAACTTGAGCTTCAGTTACTCTTCATTTTTTTGTTCAGAGTCATTCTCACACTGGCAAAACAAGTGACCTGGCATTTAATGCTGTGTGTGATGCAGAGGTGTCCACTGGATCCCATAGCAATCAACAGCCATAGTCCAGACACTGCTGCTGGGAGGGTGATCGTGCTACGGGGCAGCAAATGAATGTTGTGCTATCACTTGATAAGAAATATGTCAAAAAAAACCCAAACAAACAACCAAAAAAAAAAAAAGGATCATGTTTCTGTGAAAATAGTGAAGTAGAGAACAGTAGTTTGGATGAAAGGTTAAAGGAAATGGATTTATTCAGGATTTTTTTCCTCTGTCAAAGGGTAAGAGAGTGTTTTGCTGTAGACTGGTAGACAGGTAAAAAAGAGAGATTTTCAGTCATAAAATAGCTAATTAATGCCAGTGATTCATCTTTGTGATGGAAGTGTCCTTTACGGATAATATATGCATATCATATATACTTCTATATATACAATTAAAAAAGTAAATATGGTATTTTATATTACCATGTAGTGAACTCTGACGTCCAGAGCACAGGTTGGCACCCTGCTCCTTATGGACTAATGAGGTGTTAATCCCGGCACCATTAGTGTCTCTATATGTAGGAATATTATGTTGGTGTTAATCTCTTCAGACTTCTAGGACTAGTCATCATACTTTGTTTCAGTGACAATGAGGAATCATGACATAAGGATATAGGTTAATAAATTATTATGAATTGTTATTTTTTGACTGTTTCTGTGTAGGTGGTGGTTCGATTCCTTGCCAAGTTGTCAAAATTAGTGATCTGGATGCATTAGATAACATCATTTACTTGTTTTAGAGCAAGACGTGAAACCAAATCTCTTTCCTTCTTATTTCCAATGATGAAATCCTTGAGTTTAGATAAATTGTCAGATTGCTCTGACTCATTCATTTTTTTTTTTGTTCCCCTGTCTTTAAGTCTGCCACTTTCACCCGTCTGCAACCCGTTGCCTATTTGAAAAGAGGGCTAAAAATACTTAACAGGCATGATCTCAACAGTCAGTTGCAGAGAGACGGCAATTTGTTGACGTATCAAAGGCAGGTGCATGCTGACATCCGCTAGCGAATATAGAAGAATCAAAAATAATTGATTGAAAATTTAATTAAAAAGAAAAGGTGCCGCATCTCATAAATCGGTAGAGGGTCTTCAGGTGAATCCTGTGATCTCCATGAAAGGAACCTGGGTGTCTGTGTAATACAGATTTGCAGCCTGGGTACATTCAGTGTAGAAGAAAACACATGTAGAAGGTCTTTTTGTATTAGTCTAAGAGAAACTCTGTGAGAGGACATCATAGCCTAGTACATACTCGGTGGAACTGATCGTACTCGGGTAGTTTTAGTAGCTTATGTGCTACATGAGCCTTCTGGAATCTCTCCTAGAAAGTGAGTGCAGATGTAGGTGATAAGATGCTGGTAACTGAGAAAAGCAGAGAAGAAAAGCTTGAGATTGCTGTGACTGTCAAAGACAGAAATGAGCTGAGTTTGGGAATGCATTTGAAAAATATTTAGAATATAATTTGCTCAGCTGTAATGGAAGAGAGGATTTTAAATCTTTCTTGGCTGAGTTCAGCTGACTTCTTTTAAAAGAATTCATTGAATAAAGGGCAGAAGGACAAACCCACATATTTTAAGATCAGGTTTTGCAAGTACCACATATAGGAAAATATCGTGCTAAATGCTTTCCCCTTGACAAATGTGGCTCTGCTGCCATATTATCCATATTTCCAGCTCTGGGATGTATCACCCTGCAAATTGCAAAACTAAGTATTAAGAAATATGGCTTGAAAATGTGCCAGCTAAGTTCCTTAAAAGGATCTGAGAAAGGATGACTCACTACTTAAATGGCCATTCATTGCATCTGCAGAGCATTTCAGGTTAAATCCTCTGAAAGAGTCATGATTTCTTGTGGAAGCTCCTCTGGGTTGCAGAGCCAGTGCTGCAGCCCATTGCTGAGCTCCTGGTGAGGTGGGAGGTGGCATCAACCTGGAAGAAGGACAGGGTCCAACAGAGATACTTGCAGCAGGGAGGAGGAGGAACACTGCGGCTACCCCTACAAAGGTTTGGAATTTCTGAGTTGATTAAAAGCTGATCCAAAGCAGGTTTTGTGTGTCAAATGGCTGGTTAACCACTGGGGTTACCAGAAAGGAGCAGATATGAAATATTGTCATCTTGTCCCAGTGTGCTGTCTATGGTGTGTCAGGTAGGGCTTAGGCGTCTCAGGGATGTGTCAGACCACTTCAGTGAGCTGTTTACAACTTGTTGATGCAGGGACTGTAGTTGGTATTTTGTATCTTGTTCATCTCTCTGTCTTCCTTTGCTCTCTTTATAGCTTTGTATCACAGAGCCTTGCTTAAACCACATCTTGACATAAGATCAGGTTAGGGTTTTTTTTTCCTTTTAAGTCAGTATTTCTGAATTTCTCTCTTAGCCCAGAGGTTTTTCAGGGGTTTTTTTGCTTTGTTTTAATTTTTCTTTCTTTTTCTTGTGTCTCTCTCAATAAAACCTGCTTTTTCCATCTCACTCTGCTGTTCCCCTGTAAGCAGTGAGCTCCTAGGGCACAACTACGCCTGACATCCCTTCATAGCTCAATGTGCTGATGGGGCAGAGTTGAAGTGACAAATGTTGAGCTAGGGCAAAGCTGAGTTTATTCTGAAATGACTGGTTCTTTTGACTTGTTAAAATACATAGAATAACCTTTACTGGAAAAAGTCCTTTTAAGATTTCTGTCTTTTTGGTCATATGGGGATTTGATTTTTGTCAGTTGATTGCTGACCACATCTAGCAGATTTATTTTTTTACAAGGTATGTTTCTGGTATGGAGCGGTTCAGTTTTGACAAACCTAAATTCAGGTGCTGTGTAGGAACCTACTTCTCAGAAAACACTAACTTCATCTGCTGAAAAGCAGATCCCTTTAAGCATTTATCAGATTTTTAGAGTGTCTTATTACACCCATTTGCAACCTTGAACAGTCTCAGCTGGCATGGGGAAGTCAAGCCCCCAGGAATATGCAGGTGCTCAGACCTGATGAGCTTTGTCTTTAGCTGCTGTGCTATGTGCCAGGTTTTGACTGACAGCTTTTTTTGTCTCCTCCTGAGTGGAAGCAGCTTCCTTCTGTCTTTTCAATAAATGGAGAGAGCTGCATATCAAGGCAGTGTCTTTCATGGTCATTTTTCGTAGCTTCTGATCCATATTTGAGGAACCTTTACTGAATTTTTTGATTTGGTTGGGTGCACTGATGTATTTTTTGCTCCCTGTGTTCCATTATTCATTTTTCTTCTTTGAACCTCGAGAGAAAAATGAAATGGGAAGAATCCACTTAGATATGCTTCCAGGTTTTGCAGATTCATTAAAAGTGTGCCCTAGTCTCTTGTAATTCCTTATGGAGGAGGCATCCAAACTCTGCTGAAGTCAACGTGAATCTCTTGCTAACTTTCATGTTGCCTCAGTGGTCATTCTCCTTTCAGGTCTGCATGGACAGTAAGTGAAAGTAAATGCCAGTTATCTTTTCAGAATGAGATGCTTGTAGAGATACCACACTAAATGGCACTCTGTCCTAGGTTGTTGTCATGAAAGCTAAGAATAAAGGACCTTAAATAATATATACATATTTTATTCCTATTACAGGGAAGATCTCACGATAAGAGGTTTATGGGGGATGGGTAGAGAGGAGAAAGAAGGAAGAATGAGGAGTGAAGGTAGTCCATTTTTTTAACAGTGGTTGAAACTGGGGAGGGCAGAAAAACACACCTGAAAAGAATATTTTTCTCATAAACATCAAATTATGAATTCAGGTTGACATACCATCATCTAAACCTCAAGAAATCTGAATGAACTCTTTTTCTTCTCTAGAATGTTCTGTGGAAGCCAGTACAAATAAAGGTCTCACTTCTTCTGATCTGAGGCAGAGGGACAAAATCCTGAAGCACGTCACAGCACATTTTTGGGGTGCAATAAGAGGATGTGCTGGGGAGAATGGACATGTATGTTGATGAATATTATAGATGTTTCTCTGAGTGTCAATACATACTACTCGTGCATGAAACTGTGTGGAAAATAGTGTAAGTTTTCTGTCTATGTGCTGTTGGGTGTGATTGAATAGAAGAAATGCTATTATTTATTTTACAAAGTTTATATAATGGCCTTATTTGCCCTGAGTTTGGGAAAGAAGGGCAATATTCTATTTACCAATCGCAGAATCCATTCTAATTTTAGGTATTGAACCCTTTAAGTGTCTTGTATTCCTGTCTGTCTCCACCCTGAAATCCAGGGCTTTATGTGGAGCATGTCTGTGTGTGTTCCACAGGTGTGTTTTCTTCAGTGGTAAATGATATTTTCCTTTACAAAGTACAAGCAGAGCAATTTTGCCTCGGGTAAATTCTTTCTCTAGGAAAACCTATTTGATAATGCTTCAGGGCTTGTATTTCAAGATGAAACAGAGTAAGGTGTGAATAAATTTTCATGTCTATGACAGCTGAAGGAAAATTAGCAGGGAAAAAGAGATATATAGATATGTATACTCTAAGCAGAGGAAAAGCAAACAGCCCCTCAGAATATATATAAATTTTTTTAGCTCTTGACATGAATTTCCATCTCCTGTGAGCTGCACTGTGCAGCTCTCGTGGACCAATCTTGAGTCTTTTTGCTTGCTGGATAAACCCAGATTGGATCAATATCTCTCTCTCTCGGTGCACGTTGGTTGTCCTTAGAAGGAAAAGATCCATTTATGGTGGTGAATTATCTTATTCTACAGTAGATGCTGTAGTTTTGAGGTTTGACTATTAAAAAAGACAAGTATTCTTCTTATTTATTTATTTTCCTAAGATAAGGTCAAAGGTTTGACTAACCTGTAAGGTTTAATTCATTTACTTTTCTGTGTCATTTTTTAGTCTGATCTCCCATGTAACAAGTGACAGGACAAGAAGAAATGGCCTCAAGTTATGCAAGGGGAGGTTTAGGTTGGACATAAGGAAAAATTTCTTCCCCGTAATGGTTGTCAAGGCCTGGACCAGAGTGTTGGAGAACCCGTGATCCTTGGAAGGGTTTCAAAGCCATGGAGATATGGTGCTGAGGGACATGGTTTAGTGGTGCCCTGGCAGTGCTGGGTTAATAGTTGGACTTGATGATCTTGAAGGGTTCTTCCAACCATAACGATTTATTTTCTGTGTTTTTTGTCACTATATGGTATTAATCAGGTCTGGTCTTACTCCAAGCTGGGGGCTTAGTCTGCTGTAGCTTTCCAGCCAGCATAGGCACCATCATTGCTGTGAGGTGTCTATTCACCAGCGGCAGAGCATGTGAGCAGCTTATAAATAGTTTGCATTTCTTTACAGCAGATCTTTTAGGTGGGGGGATTGCATAACTTCAGGTGAGTAATACTAATTATTTTGGATCAGTCGTTGCATGACGGAGGATGAATAATGCAGATACTGCTCTGATGCTAAATGCAGTTGTTGGGGGTTTTTTTGCCTTCTCTCCTCATCATCTGTCTGGAAGTATTGTGACATTGGATGAGACAGATAAACCTGAATTCTGTAATTAAGTTTTATTTTAATGATCTGAGAAAATACTGAGTTTTCCATGCTCTTGTAGTTTAAATGAGGCTTAATAAGTCTGCCAGCTTTCCTGTCTAATACACTGCTGACATTTCTCCATTTGGATAACAAGATTCAGAAGGTTAAAACTATCTTCAAAGTGCTCCAAACTGGTATATTTGGATTTTCCTGTCAATGGAGATATTTGTGTTTCACTAGATCAGTGATTATTTATTTATTTATCTGTGGAAGGCCAGGCCTATTGCTAAGCAAATAACACCAAAAGATGCTGGGGGAATTTCAGTGACTAAGAATGTGATTTTTCTAGAAGAATTCACCTTATTTTCCATGAGCGTTGGTGCAATTAGTTTTTTTTTTGTACAACTGCTTCTCAAAAGTAAGCTTTAAATCTTCATGTACAGGCTTTTATATTTGCAAAAAACCCTCATATTTGATGAAAGCAGTGATTGAAACCACGGGCTTCCCACCACCTTGCTGTAAACTGTGCACAAACTCCACTGAGTATGTAGCTATGCCCAGAAAGCTGTGGATAGATGGGATCTTCTCAATTCTCTCCACAGGATACCAGCAAAGGTGCTGACTCCCACGCTAAAAATAAGGCAGTTACATGTGGTCATGGAGGTGTTGGGTAGAAGTTTGGACTTGGTGATCTTGGAGGTCTTTTCCAAGTTTAATGATTCTGTGTGTGTTGGGTGAAGAAACTGGGTATATCGGGTTGGCTGTCTGAGCTGATGTGTTATGAGAGCTCTGTCCATAACATGTTCAAACTGGGACATTTTTAGAGTAAAGTTGATCCCCCTCTAGGCACAGAGCGTTATGGATTTAACAGGTTTTTTCCTCCCTCTTTTCCCCCCTCTCCTCTGGTTTGGCTGTTTAATATTAAAAATGTTGTGTCTTTCAGTAGTAAAGTCAGCAGGGATCCTCCTGCTGCAGAAAAGAGCTGGATATTAATTCTCAGCGGTACAGGGTGCCTGAGCCCATCACCAAAGCATTGCCTTTCACAAAATGTTAGTATGGCAGAGGTTGGGAGGGACTTCTGGAGATCATCTGGTCCAACCCCTCTGCTAAAGCAGGTTCACCCAGAGCAGGTTACCCAGGACCACATCCAAGTGTGTTTTTGAGTATCCCCAGAAAAGCCTCCACAACCTCTCTGGGCAGCCTGGCTCTGCCACCTTCACAGGAAACAAGTTTTTCCTCCTGTTCAGATGGAACCTCCTGGGTTCCAGTTTATGCCTGTTGCGCCTTGTCCTGTCACAGGGCACTGCTTTGACATGACTGAGGAAGCTGGCATGGTTGCTGAGCTGTTGCACCTCTTCTTGTTCACCTGCTTCAGACTCTCCATGGGTGTGCATAGACCCCACTGGATTTCCTGGGCCCTGTGAGTTTGTCCCTGTTGAAAAGATGCCCCAGATTTGCTCTGGCAGTATGGAAAGCTTAGCCTAATTTTCCAAGTTGATTCCTGTAAAGGAGGACATGCTGATGGCCAACTCTTTCCCAGAAAGGGAATTTTAAAGTATGCTCCTGGACTCTGGAAAGGGGATTTCATTCACTTGTAGACATGAAAATAAATCTGATTATACTTTTGCTTAATGCAGCTGCATCAGAGTGCTTTGGAATATGGATGAGACGTTTCCAGCCATAGTTGTTTGTTTTTTTTTTCTCAATTGCAGCTGGAAAACCTATGGAAAAGAAGTAGTAAAAAATTGGAGTCCTTGATGGTTCGTGCTATAGAAGAGTCCTTTGAAGTTTAACAACTTCTTGAAGTCCTGAGCCGTTCAGGGGTGATGTGCATTGCAGTACTAACCAAGTTGGTATTTCCAGAAAATAAGTGAATTCAGGAGGTTTATTAGCTCTATGGCTTGAATTCAAAGATCTTCAAGTGGGAAAGAAAGTGTTCGCTTTTCCCAGTAGAAATATTTATATCTGAAAGATTAGCCTTTAATTTCTAGCCTAAGGCCAAACTGAGCAATCGCATATAGACATATCAGATGTATTCTATGTGTAGAATAGCAGAAAAATCTGTTATGAAGCATTAGTTAACACTCTCGTGTTATGACTTTTAGGTATGTAATTACAATCATGCAGTATTTACCCAGTGTGAATACTTAACATTCCAGCGATTTGTTATCAAATTGGACATGGGGCTTAATTTGGATTAAATTCAGAAACTTTGTGTTTGAAAATTGCTCTGTGTTTTATGCCTTGTAGGCATAAAGTGCAGAGGGAAAACATGAGAAGATGGAGAGGAAATAAACACCCCATTTGTAGAGAAAACACTATACTTATTTTTCTTTCTTAGTGTACAATAAAGGTCTGTGTATGATAATAGAAATGCATCAGCTTGATTTAAATCCATTGCACACCAGGGGTACACTACATATATCAAGAGGGAAGATGAAGCACCCTGACCAGAGTCCTGGGGAAGTTGTTTTTTTTGGAATCTATTATTGTGAGACTGAGCCTAAGTAATAAGCATGAAATATTAATTAGGCTACTGAAATAAAGGTGTTTTAGCATGAAGAAATGAAATCGAACCAGATTTAGAAGAAGCATTTCAAATTATTTTGTGCAATAGGCTAAAACTAATATTGACTGACTAGTATGTTAATGCAAATATATTAAATTATTAGGGATTAGTGACCAGTTCAGTCTGTAGAGAACCCAAAGCAGAAAGCTTTAACCCTTTTGGTTCCTTGACTCTTATCTTCAGCTGTAGCATAGAATCATAGACTGGTTTGGGTTGGAAGGGACCTTTAAAGGTCATCCAGTCCAACCCCCGTGCAGGGAGCAGGGATATCTGCAACTAGAGCAGGTTGCTTAGAGCCCTGTCCAACCTGACCTGGAATGGTTCCAGTGATGAAGCAGCGATCACCTCTCTGGGCAACTTGGGTTGGTGTTTCACCACCCTCATCATAAAAAAATTTCTTCCTTGTATTTCATCTAAATCTCCCTTTTAGTTTAAAACCATCACCCCTTGTCCCATCACATCAGGCCCTTCTGAAAAGATTGTCCCCATCTTTCTTATAAGCCAACTTTTAAGTGTTGAAAGGCTACTCTAGCAGCAGTTACATCTTCTGCAGTGAAACACTAGTATTCTCCAGGGATGTCTTTGGTCAGATTAGTCCATAATCTTTCATAATATGCTCTCCAGAGGGTCTTACTACGAAATGCTCTTGAGAATTAATAGTAGATGCATAGTAGATCTGCACTTGGAGTCTTGTCGTGTAATAGATGATTGGAGTATAGCAGAGTACTGAGCTACAATAAAACCTCTATTGGCTAAACCCAAATTAGTAAAATTAGCCGTGTCCCCTGGGCTTGCTTATCTGCACTGCCTGGGATTTCCAGCAGGTCGGGATCATTCTCCAGTGATGTGTCAGGTTTGTTGCTTGAGTCCTGGTGGAATAAGAAGAGGAGAAAAGCTTCAAAGGAGTAGGAAATAGTGACCAAATTTGCTGCTTTTGGCAGCAAAGTGAACTCAGTGAAGCCTGTGAGGAGGTGGAGAGGGTGAGGAACTGTGCCAGGGAGGTGGGAGGTTGCACTGAGATACTGCTGCTGTCAGTGTGAGCTGATCATGTCTGTTAGACCATGTGGGGAAGTAGGAGGAAGGAATCACTGGAGAACTTCTGTTGGGTTTTTTGTTGTTGTCACTAATTGCTCCATAAAGGAACATCCTGGATTTTAATTCAGTTGTGGTCTATTGCACGTGCCTTTTAGCTCCTGCCAGTTGCCTTCAGACTGGAGCTCCTCTGTATGTCCCGGGCCCCTCTGGTTCCATGTGTTTTGTAGCAGAAATGGATGGGAATGTTGGGAATCCAACTAGCAGTGGCTCTCATTTATATCCTGGTTTCCTGGTGTCATTTTATCTGCACTGGGAAGCCCACTGAGTGGGGAAGCTGCGTGCCCACGTAGCTGTGCAGGAGCCAACAGTGCTCCTTGCTCAGCTCTTACAAAGTGTTGAATTCTGATAATTTCACCTTGCTAAATATCCTGGATACTTACTCATATTACCTGGGGTTTGTGCATTTCAATTCTTTGGTTTTATAGGAGTGCAGGCTTTGTCAATTCTTCTGTTAAACTCCCATGGAATGTTTATGAAATGGTATAGGGCTGATCTAAGCGTCCTTCTGTTTGTAATTAGAAACCTGGATTTCCTGGCAAATTTAGAACAAAGACACCTCGAAATAAGGCTTAAATAGTACTTTCAGGACATGATTAATGGTACTGTTATTGGAACAGACCTGTGTATCCTATGGGAAGTCCAGGGAGCATACTCACTGCACACAGGTCCCATCCTGAGCAACTTGCAATATGAATAGAGGGTGTCCAAAAGATGGAAGAGGAAGGTGCATCATGGCTGGACACAAAAAGGTTCAGCCAGATCACATGTAAAGTCTATCGGAGCTGGGGTCTGAATTTCTGCCTCCAGTCCAAGACCATCTCCTTAAATAAAAGCACCACAGTGATTTGGGAAAGCAAAAGAATGAAGCGACAAGGCTGGATTTGAGATTTGTAATCCACATCATCCTTTTCTGAGCTCACATTCTGCCCACACAAACATTTCCTCGAGTACAGGAGAGGCTCTGGCTTGTGTATGGAACAGGCAGAGCCAAAACATAGACTGACATGGACCTCAGCTGCCCCCTCCTACCTCCCTTACTAAGGAGAGACTTTGTTTAGGTCCAGCACTTTTGATAGTGCCCCTTATATAGCATTAGGAATCACTAGCCCAGTTTCTTGTTTCATTATGGATGACAAAATAAAACATTAATATTTTTTTTAATATGAACTGGAAGTTAAATATTCATTATTTCTTATTACTTCAGTGTCAGTGAGCCTTTAATATGCTGTAACTCAAAAAGCCTTCTCTCTCTACTGGTACCACTTCAATTTACGAGTGTAAAGGTTGCCTGAGTGTTGCTTCTGGCCCATTTCATTCCTCAGCAGCTCCCAGCTGTACATCATGTCATTGTGTGCCCTGATGGATGGCTGCTCATACACATCGTGAATGTTATCTAACTGCTGGTGTGCTCTTTGGCTTTAGGTTAACCTCTCCCTAAAGCTGGACCAGTCCTCCAGAGCTGCTTTTTCAGTGTGTGTTGAATGTGTGAGATCTAGAAGAATGGCTACGTTAGATAGGAAAAGAGAAGCACTGGGCCATCCATAGCATGCCAGAAGGATCTGCCATACACTGCTGTGGTGGCCAGGGAGCTGTAAGGGGGATGCCAAGTTCATAATATAACAGTAGCTGAGGTGAAGGGTCCAGCTTTGCAATTTCCCTCTAAAATCTGTCTCTTTCACCTTCATGGCCCCTTTGTACGTGTGGATACTCATTCCTTCATCCTTCCAAGGCCGGCTTTCAAGCAACTTTCTAACTAAATTCTCCCCTTCAGATCTGATTTTATTCCGACGCGATGTATTCATCATTGTTTCCAAGTGAGGGTGCTGAAAACACTGACTGCCCCTTGTCCTTTAATACCAAGTACTTTCCATTCAAATTACATTTCAATGCCACGTGCATTTTTGTGGCACATTTCCACAGAAGAGGAGCAGAATCTGCATATGCATGTCTTTGTGTCTCAGATACCCAGAACCCTGCTAGTTAATACCAAAATACCATAACCATGAGCTGTGTAAGTTGTTGCAAGTCCCTGTAAATAGGGTCTTAGTTGTGCTGATGAAGTGACAATGGGAAAACCAGTATTGAAAATAGGGGTGTTAAGATGGGGGGGGGAGGTACAAAAGTTGATTTTGTTTATTAGTAAATAACCAGTAATTACAGATAATGGGATAAGAGGGCTTGTAATTCAAGCTTCTTGTCATACAAATTGCATCCTGTGGATCTAGGGCCTGAACTTCCTGTACTTCTGCTGTCCTCCTAAAAGTAGAGCTGACCATGAGTTCCCAGTGCAGGTCCTGCTTATGGATCCTGGTCCAGGCTGCTGCCCTGCCATCCCTGTTCTTAATATAGAATTCCTCATAGCTCTTCTTTGGTTCTTTTGGTTTTGTTTTTTTTTTTGGATTGTGGAATGCAATGGTCACAAGATCCAGAGAGAAGAAGTGTTTCATTGTAATAATCTAAACGCAGTTCATTGCACTGAAGCTGCACTGGTACATGTAGTGTGATGTTATGGATTTATGCTCTATTGCATCTGGGCATTTCCAAATAATAAGTTCTTTACATGCAGGTTAAAGAGAATTCATCAGGTACACGAAGGAAACAGCAAATTTTGCTTTCTGTGTGATTTAAATATTCTGCTGCCAAGAAAAACTCTTAAATTCGTACACCAACATACCTGCAGTGTAGCAGACACTTGCCTGAAGAGGTGATGCTCTTCTGTGAGGGACTGGATTTTATCTGGGTGCAGTAGGATGCCAAGTAGTAAAATTAAGCTGTCAACTAGTGACACAACCTTAGAATGAAGGATGTTAGGATGTTTCCCTTTCACACAGACAGGTTTCCTGAGAAGTCCAAATTCCTGACACAGATAGGATACAAGTGCTAATTTCTGGGTGTTGTGTTTCTTAACACGGATGAGTTCAGCATGGTAGGAAGGAGCTTCATTAGCAATAGTCCTAGAGAGAAACTCCAGCACTTGATTGAAAAAAATAATACAATCAATTAATAGATAATCAAGTGTTAATAATTTAAATGAACTTGGTGATGAATGTTGTTAATATTTAATCATTATTCTGATAGATTAAAATTAATCACAGTCTTACCTATCTACCTGGAGGCATACTGAGGATAAATTCAAGTCTGCTTCTTGTTACAACAGATTTCTGTAACCTGCTTCAAGAGCAGCTTCTGTTTTGTGATTTGAAGGTGTTGAGTATGTTTCCTACACTTTATCTACATTTCTACAAGTGGTCAGGGAAATAAACCTCAATGTATGTAATGAAATACATTCAAAAGGAACTTTTTTTTTCTTTGGGTTTTGTTTGGGGTAGGGTTTTTTTTGAGAATTCAGAGGGTTTTGCTTTGTTACTGCTGCTTCACATGACAGAGCAACAGGTAACTGGCCCCAGCAGTGAGTGTGGGGGATGTCCGGGTGTGTGACCTGTGCCCCAGCTCTGGTACAATGTCATAAAATCATTCTGGTTGGAAAAGATCTTTAAGATCATCAAATCCAAATATTAACCGAGCACTACCAGGTCACCACTAAACCACATCCCTCAGCACTCTATTTACACAGCTTTTAAACCCCTCCAGGGATCACGGGCTCTCTACCACTGCCATGGGCAGCCTGTTACAGGGCTTGACAGCCCTTTCAGGGAAGAAATGTTCCCCAATATCCAACCTAAACCTCCCCTGGTGCAACTTGAGGACATTTTTCTCTTGTCTTACTGCTTGTTCCTTGGAGCAGAGCCAAACCCCACCTGGCTCCAATCTCCTGTCAGGGAGCTGACAAGAGCCAGAAGGTTTCCCCTGAGCTGCCTTTGCTCCAGGCTCAAAAACCCCAGGTCCCTCATCTGCTCCTTTTAAGATTTGTGCTCTAGACCCTTCCCCAGCTCCGTTGCCCTTCTCTGGACACGCTCCAGCCCCTCAATGTCTTTTTGGGAGTGAGGGGCCCAAGTCAAGTGCCTCTGGTGCAATTCTGGTCCATGGTAGCAGATGGGAGATTTTGCAGCTGATATACTGTTCTTGTCAGGCTTACCCGGACTGACTGTGACATTTGAAGTCTTAAATGAAAGCAAAGCAAGACTACATGAAGGTGCTCCTTCAGGTCAATGAACCTTTGTACACCTTCAGATGTATGAACTCTGTGCTTGTGCTGAATTTATCAAATGATGTCTCTTGATTACTCCATCTATTTCTCCAAAGGTTCTTCCGTGAATGCCCATTTAAAGTTTTCATGCAGTATTTCAGTCGTAGAAATTGCTTAAACTTATCCTGTAAAAAGTTGGATGATTGCAATTTTGTCATGTATTTTATTTGTAAATCCTGAAAGCAGTAACAGAATGTTTGAATTTCTTGCTTGACTGTATCTTTTTTTTTTTTTTTTTTTTTGATAAGGGCAAGGCCTGTTATATCAGAGGAGGAAATCACATCTTTCCTCTTCCTTGATCTTTCCATTTCTAGCCCTCTGCCCTTTTCATATCATAGCTACAGCTACAGATATTTTTATATTATATTATTTTGAGATGCAAGTGAATTCTCCCAAATCATCTGTGGCATTAAAGATCAACACAGTTATTGCCTACCTGAAATGGCAAGAGTAAGAGGTCAGGGAGCTCGAGGAAAGAGCTAAAGAGCTTTGGTTGTGCTAAAGTGGGTGTAATTTTGGCAGAGGTGGACCAAAGTGGCAGATTGAGGTGGCTGTTTGCAATCAGATACGAACCACTTCAGAAAATTTAGTAGGTGCTTGGTCTCCAATGCAGCCAGGGCACAAACTACACAAGATTATCTTGGAATAAAGACTAAAGGAGGAAACAGCTTTTATAGCCTGGACTCTTAGACCTGCATTAATTTTCCAGGTAATTATAACTGCAGAGACTCATAGCAATGAATATATTTCAGTCTCCAGAAAAGGAAGTTCTCCAGGTCCTTACAAAAACTTGTTTGCGTTGTCCTCGTTCCCTTTCCCAGATGACCCTTCAACTCTAAATGCAATAAATTATTGGCAGCATTTTAAATCCAATAGTTAGTGCTTTATTCAGTGACTCTGGAAGAAAGGTCAGGATAAAAATCTGGAGTTGTGACAGAATCCAGAGGTTCCTCGCAGGTTTTTGCTTTCATACAAATTATTATGCTTTGTGGCATTGAAATTTTTGTGGTTTATGTCTCTTGGGAGGTCTGCTGTAGTTTGCTCCTGTAATGGGCACATTGTTTGCAACAACTTGCATCACAACTGTATATTGTTTGCAAAATGCACAGATGATCTCTCTTCAAATGCTCTGACCTCTAAAGCTCCACCATAGAATAGTTTCGGCTGGAAGAGACCTTCAAGATCAAGTCCAACCTTATTCCCAGCCCTATCAAAACCACTAAACCATGTCCCTAAGCACAACATCTACCCGGCTCTCAAACACCTCCAAAGATGGTGACTCCACCACCTCCCTGGGCAGGCTCTTCCAATGCCTGACAGCCCTTTCAGTAGAGAAATTCTTCCCAATATCCAGCCTGAACCTCCCCAGCTTCAACTTCAAGCCATTTATTTCCTCTTGTTCATCATCTGAAGTTAAGGTCATCTTCACATCAAGTCAGTGATAGAAGGTTCACGTCTTGGGAAGAGTAAACGCTGTGAGTAGCAGATGGCTCATGATGCAGTAGTGCAAGTGACTGTTGTTCAAGCTGATTTATCCCGAAATGACAGACTTGTGGATATGTGAACATCAGACAAAGATAAATGTTTTTTTCATATCTTTAATTTGTCATGAGATTACATGGGGCTTACACGCTAGAACTATTAGTTAAATAGATACTGAGATTTGGATACAGAATATGAAGAATAAGATTTAAATGGTAATTAGGTTAATAGAATCTTTTAATTACTTCTTGTATCATTTACTTAATAATCTCCATTAGATATTGAAGCATCTCTAAACCAGGAAGCAGGTCGTCCTAGAAGATCTTGTTGAGATAATTAAAACCGGAGAGAGATTATTATTTTATTTTTTTTTTACAATCAACGGTAAAAAAAAAAAAGAGAGAAACATTTCCTTTGAGCTTGAGGTTTATCTCTTCTGCTTTTAAGATGCTTGGGTGGAGAGCAGTTTCAGGGCCCAAAAGGCTGCTTTTTGTGCGTGCTGCAAAATTCAAACATGACATTCTTTTTTTTCAGTGGGTTTTGAACAGAAGCTGCTTCGATTTGTATTCCAGTGCTTGTTGGGTCCGGCTGGGGAGGTGTGGGGGGAGCTGCCGGCAGCCCGTGGTGCTTCCAGCCCACGCAGGGTGGGATAACACCAGAGTGATTTTTCTTCTTCAGAGCTCACTATGACATACAGAGGGTTTCTGTATGTCAAATCGATACGGAATTACTTTGAGGAATGTTCCCTGCTCATTGGTCTTTTCTTTTTTTTTTTTTCTTTTTTCTTTTTTTTTTTTTTAAGCAGGTTATGATTTTTCACTGAAATGTGCTTGATTCTTTCTAGTTTAACCAAAATCCCTGACATTTCATGGATCTGTTGAGGTTCTCCTCCCCCCTCTACTCTGCCCCAGTGAGATCTTGCGTGGAGTATTGCGTCCAGTTCTGGGCTCCCCAGTTCAAGAGAGACAGGGATCTACTTGAGAGAGTCCAGTGGAGGGCTATGAGGATGATGAAGGGGCTGGAACACCTGCCTGATGAGGAAAGGCTGAAAGACCTGGGGCTTATTAGTCTGGAGAGGAGAAGATTGAGAGGGGATCTAATTAATGTCTATAAATACATAAGGGCTGGGTGTCAAGAAGGCAGGGACAACCCCTTTTCGCTCGTGCCTTGTGATAGGATGAGGGGCAATGGTTTCAAGCTCAAGTACAGGAAGTTCCACCTCAACATGAGGAAGAACTTCTTCACTGTAAGAATTGTAGAGCACTGGAATAGACTCCCCAGAGAGGTTGTGGAGTCTCCTTCTCTGGAGACTTTCCAGACCTGTCTGGATGCATTTCTGTGTGATCTGCTTTAGCAGGGGGGTTGGACTAAATGATTTTCAGAGGTCACTTCCAACCCCTAACATTCTGTGATTTGAGTTGCTAATTTGCAAGAGGGTGAAGACCAAGGCAGAGAGGAACAGCAGTGCTCTTGCCTCACCGATACTGACAGCTGGAATCAAATCGTTCTGGTGAGGGCAAGTAAGATCAAAGGGGGTTGTTGCCATCTGCCTGAAGCTCTTTTTCGTGTTCGTGCATATAGACCTACATACATTCATGTATATATACCTACGTGTGCATGTGGAGAGCTCCAGGAGCCTCCACACATCCTAGGAAAAGTACACAACAACTTGAGATATTACACTTACCTGAAGCCCTCACATTCTTACCAAGCTGGGTATTTACTCAGAAAAAAATATCTGCTCTCTCTCAACTTTCTTTCTACCTACTGAGGAAGAGCACTGCACTCTCTCAGCACTGCTTTTGAAGACAATTATATGCAGAAGTAGTTGAAATATTTGGAAATGAGGAGACAGGCCAAGTGGGGAAGGGATCTGGATCTCTGGAGATAATTCTTTAGCATGTGGCTTTCAGTTTGGAGGCTTGTGTTCCTTGTTTTCCTCTCCTGACCTGTTTTA